>JAWWEQ010049676.1:0-12992 GCA_035583055.1 Torymus tubicola
GTTTAGTGATACGAAGGCAAGATTCAACATTATGTGTATTGTGTAGTTATTCATTGGATAATGTGAGTGATAATTCACGCTGAGTGACTGAAAACCAAGATTCAACATTTTGTAAAATGTGAAACTAAATAATAGTGAATAATACACAAGCAGGACTCTTATTAGTCAATATTTTGTGTTGAAGGAGTTGGAATAAAAAGTAATGGTGAAAAGTGTGAACTTTTGAAGAAGAAAAGTAAATGGACTGGTATAACGAGTAGCATGATGGGAAATAGTTATGACTTTCACATAACAATGATAATACCACTTCATTTTATAGAATGATAGAAATGTGAAATGATATTGTAAAGTTTAGTGTTGCATAAGTTGCATAAGTCTGACTCGGCTATGCAGGTATTTATATACTATTTTATCCATATTTTACATTATTTCTAAAAATCATAACTTCTTTTAATCTAGTCTGCAACAAATGGTTCTGGGCTTATTTGAAAGATCTTACTCTAAACTTTTAATAAAAAAAATTGTCCTTCTCGCACTGCTGATATTGGTTCATACAGTTATACCAGATATTGACCAATCAGAGATCTAAAAAAAAAATCATTTTTTTCTAATTGCTAAATGCAAAATTTTTCTCATACAATATGCTATACAAAAAATTTCAAGTTTCTGAGATAAAAAATGTCAAATGTTCATATTTAAGTAAAATTATTAACAAATCATATTTTTTTTTAAATCTCAGATCTTTATTTTTACATTTATGGCTTAGCAATTTCAGGATTTTCATATGGATGAGGGAATCTGTCTTTTAAAAAATTTTCAGCAATTTTAATTTTTTCATTGGATTGGTTCACATGAAACGTCGCATACATGTATACATAATATATATCGCTCATGACTATAGGTATGCATATATAGCTTATATGCATATTTGCGCCTATAGACGCGTAAATACACCGCTGGGCGCTGTATATGTCCGGTTCTCTGTCATGTCGTAGATGAAAAATTTTGTTTTCTCTAAAAATTTTTTTATACTTTCTATTACATATTTTGAACTGCTATGAATTTTTTCAAATTTTTTTAACCTATAGTTTTGGAGATATAAGACGTCAAAACCTGAATTTTGATGATGACGTCCGCGACGTCTTTCAATCATTTTTTATTCTATTTTTTTTCTCTTTTTCACCGAATACTCCTGTAGCGCCCCAGATGCGTCTAGAACGTTCGACGTTCAACTACAAACAAAGAGTCTTGGTTTTCCCATATACAGCGTCCCTTTTTTATGATATCCCAAATTCCCTGGATTCCATGTGATGACTTGACTCCAGTCTCGATTTTTTCCCCGTAAATTCGAACGCGAGCGTTCCTCGCGAACTTCAGGGAAGATTGCGACGTCACAGCTCGGTCGACGGGCCGCACCCTCGATCAGCTCGTGACCAATTTTTTCATCATCTGCTGATTGTTTACCGCCGCCGTGCGATAATCAGTAGGCGGGAAATCGCGC
This sequence comes from Torymus tubicola, assembly GCA_035583055.1. Classification (NCBI taxonomy): domain Eukaryota; kingdom Metazoa; phylum Arthropoda; class Insecta; order Hymenoptera; family Torymidae; genus Torymus; species Torymus tubicola. Next base: position 1,502 of record JAWWEQ010049676.1, read on the forward strand.
CCCCGACCGCAACCGACAATTTAAAATTTTTATATTTTGTTCCTTCAGTTACAACAATTGCTTACTTGAATTTTTTCAATATTTTTATCGACTGTTTTTTGGAGAAAGTAATTCTTGAAAATCGAGTTTTTAACATAGGCTCTTATGGTAGAGTGAGGTTATGTGGCCTTGGAACGTAAATATTCCTCACCAAAAAAGCAGAGACAAAATTGAAAAACCTAAATTTTATTAGAGAAACTATTGAAGTATAAAAATGCAGGCGATTGTTTGTTGCTTACCGAACATTTGGGAAAGTATGAAATGAAAACGTTAACAAAAGACTGAGTTTGTCGGCTGTGCGAGGCGGTGCGCGGTAAGAAGGGAGCCGCCGCGGAGAGAGAGAGGACTCCTCTAGCCTCACCTCCCGCATGATACCCCTGACCCTCCTTAAGCTCTAGTGAAAATACATTAAATGAGATTGTTTAGACAAAAGATGTCATAGAAGAAACTATTATTTGTGAAAAAATGGAAGTTGAAACTGAAGTCAGTAACAGTTGTTTTATTGCTCAAGATGAAAGTGTGGTAATGGAAGAAGTACTATTTATGAACGATGAAAATTATAAAGGAAAAGACATTGTTGAGTACACCATTATACAAAATGATGATGGAACCGAATCTGTAATGGTTTCGTCAAATGATGGAAGCAACACAACTATATCTGAAAACTATAAAAATACAAGTAATTATCAATTAATAGAGCAAGATCTTAGTATTCTACACATGTCAGAAATCAAAGATAATGAACTTTCAGAAAATTTAGATAATATAGTAGTTTTAGAAAACAATAAAAATAATGAACCTTGTAGTTGTGGTAATAGTGACAAATTAAGTGAAGATGTGTTTAATAAATGAATTACAACAGACATTGCTAGACATTAGATGATTTAATAAAAATATAATTTGTCAAGTAGTTTTTAGTTTTACACAAGGATAGAAATAAAAGAAAGTATTGATTATACGCGAATTGTTTATTTATTAAATATATTATATAATATCGTTTATAATTAATACATATATTTATTGATTAAATAAGTAGTTAATACAACAAATATTTATTTTTTAAAAGAAATAAATGATTCTAAATTCAAATTTTAATTATGTAGGTTTGTTCTGCTCAATTTTCATGTTAATTTCATGACGGTCATATGACGCAAAGTGTCAAGTGACAAAAATCAACCACGAACTGTGTGGAACCACACGACACAGCGTCGAACTACAACCACATACTATCTGGTCCACAAACAGAGCGACAAGCTTATAGAATACACCCCCTGGGAACTGAAGGTTAGCTTCCTGCGTGCCTCTGTACGATTCCCTTAATCGAATGTCTTCTGCTTGTACACTACTGGGGCTTATTACCTCGTTAATGGCCTGTGTCACTTCCGCTGTTATCGCGGCCTCGTCTATGTCCCTGATATCAATAAACTTCTTCTGTGTTAGTGCATGTACGCCAGCTGCTTGCACTATCTTCAACTCACTTGCCTTTCGGAGTTTTGTCGTTTCGACACCAGACTTTCCTAGCTCCAGGAGTAGTTCCCCTGTTTTAATTCTCCTGATGAATGTCACTCTCTCTTTAAGAATCGATAGTTCTACACCTTTTATTTGTCTTATGATATCATCGTAGCCGTTCTTACTTATTGCCTTGATCTTAATGGCATCGGAACGCGGAAGCCCTCGTCTGTCTTTAGCCAGCGAATTGCCCTACGCCTGCGTGATGACATCTTTCTTCTTTTTCTGGCCTTTTAATGACTGATATTTCCGACTCTCTGTATCTGTCGCGGGGATCCTTACAGACGGTGAACCTTTTCCTGCCTCTCTCTTTGCTTTTTTCTCCGTTGGAAACTTGGGCGACGTCACTTTGTAGTGATAGGTATTCGCTTGCGACGCATTTCCTTTGCGAAAAAGCGGTGATGTCTGACTTGTTCCGTCCTTAGTAGGTCTCGTAACTTGTCCAGATCCACGACTTCTTCGAGTTTTGACGAATTCTTTCAAGACTCTTTGGGTAGTTCTCGCCATGGACTTGAGCTCGTTGTGAATGTTCTTCTTATCCAGAATAAACTCCACCAGGGTTTCTGCTTTTGTTGTTCGAGTTCGGAAGGCAGCTGCGTCTGCGCTATCCTGGTTCACTTCGTCTTCTTCACTCGTCTTTTGAGATGCTGTAAGGGCTAAGTGGTCCACCCCCTCTACACCAGCCTAATAGGCTATAACGTGCTTCTGGTTCCTCGCAAAATCCGTGGAGCCTGCACCAACCACCGGGGCTTTCACCCGATCGGAATCGGCGGTGGGATTCTCCTCATTCTTGAAGGTGCCCGCTTGGGGTAAACTGTTTTGTTGCACATCTACCATAGTCGGTTTATTATTCGGGGTGCCTTCCCCTAGCTAATTTTGGTCCGCACCGGGTATTTTATTTCCCCAGTACCCTTCATATCTGACAAGGTTTTCCCTATCCGCCACCTGGGGAGGTGCCTGATGCGAGACTAGCAACTTAATACAGGTGTGTGTCTGTGTGTCTGTGTGTCCGTGCGCCTGTGTGCCAGTGTGTCTGTGTCTGTGTATTTGTGTTTGTGCGTAGCTGTATTTGTATTATATAAATTCCTGATTTAAAACAAGTATAGAACTCGCGAGCACACGCGTAGCACGTGTGATTGAGCTTTGAGACAACATACCTTCTATCAAATTTATTTCTGTAATTACTTTTGCTATGTAAGTTGTGGATCAGAATACTATAGATAAGAGCGAAGACATTAATGGATGAATATAAGAATGTAATGTGGATGATTTAACATTATTTGCTAACTCTCTTAATTGGTCTCGGAATTAACAATAGTAAATTTGTCGCTCAGCTTCAGTTTTGCATAGGTTATACCTCTACGAATAAATATTGAAAAACCATTTTCTCATTCCCAGGTTTTGGGTCGTACTAACTAGTGATACCAGGTCACCAAGTGATTTTAGCAAATCCTTATCAATGACAGATGCGTGGACTTTTTAATTTAATTTTGTTCTAGATAATCGCATGAGCTAGGGCTGGCCAGATGAGTTTTAGAATTCATTGCTGAGAACTAAAAGTAGGTGCTGTAAGTCCAGGTGTCGATGTTCATTAGTAGTGTTTGTTGCAACAGTTGAGCTGGCAGATAATGTTAACGGCTTCGTTCACCAGTTTTTCCGTCCCACTCCTTAGTTTCCAGGTCTCAATAAATTATTTTTAGGACAGCCAATACCAGATTTTGGTGATTAACCTCTCTTGTACAATTTACCCCCCCTGTACAATGTCCGAGAGCCGAGAAAATAGACAGGCGATTAATTCTTTGAAATGCTGAATCCTATCACTTGAGACTGGTATACATTGAGTAAAGTCTATAGAAGATAGTTTACTGTCTACTATCTGCCGTAATGAATGGTAGTCGCTTTTTAATTTATCAATATTCTCTATTACGGTATCAAATTTCTGGACTAGTGCAGGAATCGTCTCGAGAATTTGGAGCTTATTCGAGAATCCCGCTATTTTATCAGTGATATCTGTTAACAATATATTGAATTTAGATAATTTAGCTTCAATGCCATCCAACCTGTCCAGTTTATCTATTTTGCCTAGCAGCATGCTGCGTATTTCGTCACAATACGAAAACGCGTGGTAAGTCTTTTATGATACGGGCTAACGTCAACAGCTTCGTATGATTGTCATACATCTTGGATAATTTACATAAATTTGGCAAAATGATTAACCCAAAACAAACGTAGAAAAAAAGCTGCATTAAATAATATAGAAAAAATTTCCGGGAAGTTCATCACAATAACAACCCAATAATAAAAAATTTTAAATTGCATCTGAAAATATACGTAAACTTAATCTCGAAAATAATCATGAAGTTAGTTCAAACTATAAGGAAGTAAATTCCGACGATCTTAGTTCACTGGAATGGGAATGTTGTAGTTTTCACTTTCAGGATAATAAGTCTTCTCAAAATGATCATACTTCGAATTCGGACAGTTTAAAAAATATTTAGCAAGCAGTTGTTAAACTGCTGTTGCTCTGGACATGATTCGCAAAAATCCGAGTAAATGTGAGAACTGTGGAATACTTAAAAATAATTTTGACCTTTAGAAATCTTTATAAGGCAAAAATAATTGATATGTGTTTTTCGTGATTGTATTGAAATCCTTATCATTGAACGAGGCACAATTTTGAAAAAATTAATTTTTTTCGGTATAATATTTTAGATTTTGTATGTAAAATACTGATTTCTGGAAGGAAATATATACAAAGCAGCTAGTGTTTTTCGAAAGTAGATAGAGCTTATTATTTCATGTACAAAATCAAATAAGGTGCATATCTTTTTTGTCAAAAGTTAATAACAATTTTTATGAAGTTTGTCTATATAATATCTACACACTAGAAGTTCAATAGATTACTGGACAACATTGGCTATTAGATTTATTTATACAAAATCTGAATTTGTTTTTATATACCAACTAATTCGCACCGTAGAAAAAGATAGTAATACAAAATTAGTTTTATCTTTTTAATTGTGAAAACTACGTATAGTTATTAAAAGTGGTATCATCATCTGATTAGTTCTATTATTTTTTCTAGCATAAACTCATTGACAGATTCATATATAAATGCATATAAACCGATACATTAAGAAACACACTCATATTCTGCTATATCCTGGCATTTGCGAGAGTAAACGGATATCGCGGAGCCGACTACAAAATCAATACACACAGGAGAAAGGGGAGGATGGAGGCAGGACCATCGCCGTTGCTACTATGCTTGTGTGCGAGAGATGCTCGACAAACTTAAATTGCAGATTAAAGTCCTATTTCAATTTGCTCTCTCCAGTCCCTGTCTTCTATCCGGCTCTCCGCCTGCTATCTTTCTCTGCGCTTGTGCGTGTTTTGATCTCGAATCCATTGTTAGCGGGGCTGAGTGAGCTACACTCCTACGTTCTAGTGTGACTGTACGAAATAAACAAGTTAAATAAGGCTATTAACACTTTGAATCAATCAGGTGTATTAAAAATAAAAAGTCAGGAAAATTAGATTAAACAATTATTTAAGACCAAATCTATCACAAATTTAACAGCCATAGAAGTCTATTTTATATCTCCTATATTCGAATCTTATTTTTATTCTAGAATAATTCTCATACATTTCTTCATTTTGCAATTGTACTTAAATTTCATTTAATCCCTTCCATTTGAATTTCTTTTAAAATACTAACTCAGAAATACATACCTATATTTGAAAATCCAAATGCTGATAAAAAGTGTACACATATTTATCAGCCACTGTATATCAGATTAAAGACTATTTCACGTGAGAAGCGAAAAAAATGAAATAACACACAATATTTATTTGCTCTTGCATTGAACTATAATTATAGTTATAGTAGACGACTTAGTTCAAACTCTTAGTAAATAATACACTTCATTAATTTTAAGGCAATCTGAAATACCAATCTCTATTATGCGGTCAATGTCAATATCATGAAAAAAAATCTTCGAGAGCAAAAATGACCAAATGTCGTTCCTAGAATTTTTTTGCAGTATTGAAATATTCATTGAGAAGATTTCAGAATGATTAATAATTATATAACCCAGAGCAAGCGAATTTAAATAAGATGCTAATTGCAGTAATAATTAAGTGATATTGAATTACTGTTGTTCGGCCGGTACTGTAGATTGCGTAATAGAGATCGTTATTCCACATAACCTTAAGTTTTTTTAAACAAAATCTAAGACGAAAAAAAATAATTTTTTTTTTAATTAAATTTTACTCAAACACTTCTTTTGTTATGTTTGATTTATCCTACAAAAGATTTGCGATAATAGTAGTATATTACGCAGCAGGCATAGATGAAAGGGCGCAACAAGCTAGGCTTCAGATGAGCAGTAAACTCATACGTGAAAATAAAAAGTTTCCGTAAAACGATTGAAACGGTGAAGATTTAACAATTATAATTTGTGTGCTCATAATTATTTCCATTACAATCAATTTATAATTATACAAATTTTTTCTTGTTTAGCTTGCAGCTTTTGATAGTTTCTTACGATAAACGAAAATTTTATGGAAAGATAGAGTCTATCAAGTTTGCTGGGCGCAAATATCAGTTTATAAATTATAGAAATACTTGAGATTTAATTCTTTTATACCTTTGTTGTAATGGCAACTATACTTTAGTTTTATGAAGGTACGTGTAAATCAATTAGAAGCGATTTATAAATTTGCACCTGAATATTACGTCGAGGCTAAAAAAAGGAGGGTTAACTAGCGAAAAGAGTTTCTCAACCTCAGATTACGAATTTAGCTAAAGTTTAGAATGTTATTTCATAGGCCAAAAAATCCTCATTTTATGATTCTGTCTATAACCCTCTCAGGTCAAAGATATCCAAGGGTACGTAATTCACTCATTGTCAGATCAATATAATATGTCGATAGCTTAAAGTATCAAAATGATTATACATAAATAGACAGAAAGTCAATAGTTCACCCTTTAATTTAAGCTTTGATTCATTTAAAAATATTGCTTTTTCAAAAAGTCATCACCAATCAAGAATCGTCATACTAACTGCTTCAGTAGAGGACTTTCTCGAAAAACTCTTTGAACGAAAATCATTAAAGACAAGTCTACAGATTCGTACAAGACTTTCTACTTAAAGAATATAAATAAATAATTATACAATTCATTTGTTTGCATAGATGCTCTAAAACCACTAGATTCAAAAAATGCAGAATGATCTTGTTCGAAGAAAAATCGAAGGATCTACTAACAAGCTGCTACTAACAACAGTGGGTACCTCTATACACTTAGGCGCATTTTTCTTTCTCTGCAAAAAAACTCCCTCTCATTTCTTTTTACATAGGATTATTTTCATAATGCGAAACGATATAATATCTAAATATAAATAAACAGAAACACTGTTTAAACAGCTACTGAAAATCATTTTAAAGTTTTCTTATTAAAAAACAAAAGGAAATAAAGAATGCTTTCATTAATTAATTGAAGATTCTGCATCTGTTAGCTTTATTGGAGGTCTAAGTGAAATATTATATGGAACTTTATCGAAGAAATCAGTCTTTATTATAACGATCACTTAGAGTTATTGTTTAGAAACAAAAAAGAATTAGTACACTTAATACAGCAGCAAGCCCCCTTTCAAGTTGTAAATTCAACTATATTAGTAATGCACTAATCATAGTTAATAGCACATGAAACACACAAAAAAGAAGAGACACTGCGGATACACTGTGCAAATTTGAGGATCGGCCACGGAGATCGAGCAGCAACGGGCTGCGTTCGAGCTTTAAAGAATGCGAATGCACGCGAAAAGTGTTGTGAATGCGGTTGATTTTCAGGTAAATCACGTCAAACAAGCTTCTCTTTAGTGGCGCTTGTTTGACTACGCGGGTAGGCATAGAAAAAAGCAAAGCAAGATTTTAGCAATGAACGAATACTTTGAATAAATGAATACATTTTTTTATTAATATTTTCTTTAAGAAAGCATATTCGCCACATCCATCTCAAGTCAGGTGATCGACGCATGCTCATCACTGATATGGAACGAAGTAAAAACATAACGGGTATTAGTTCACCTTTGACACTATCAACATATCTATTTAAAGATTTTTACGATTGTGCTTTATAATTTGTAAGGAGCATTGATAATGAGTTTATGGATAATAAAGTTACCGACAATGTAGTCGATAAAGATCAAGATTTTTTACCGATTTCTTTAAAACGTATTAAAAAATTCAATAATGAAACAAGTACATCTTTCTTAGGTTCTGTATCCCCTGCTGAGAGGACAAAAATTATACTTGTATTCAAAAATCAATTGAAAACTACGTAAAAAAGAAGAAAAAGATATATACTCTCAATATTGTCTCTCAAAATGTAAAAATATTCTACGAAATCAGAAAAATAAAAGTTCTGACCATTGCTATTCTCATCATTAACGGAAAATTAAATTATATTGTATCAGATGGCATTGCAAGCCACTACAAAAATGACTTTCAATCATATGATTTGAAACGAACATTATATGATGTAAAATTATTATTCTCTGTTTCTAAGCAGAGAAAAGGAACAGTATTGGTCACCGAGTCAAGTTGAATACTTCAAGTGAGTATTCCGAAGTAGAGCGTAAAAAGAAAGATATATTCCACTTAATATTAATGTATCCCGAGAGTATAGTGTAATCTTAGGGCTTTTAGTATTTAGTGGTGGCATGTTCAACGCTACACCACAGTTTGATTTTCGTAGGTGTTTTAAATAAATAGTATTATACCAGCACAATTAGTATTTCAGACTTCTCACGAGTACTCCGTACAAGGAGATTGTACAACTTTCGGGAAACGGATTTTGATGAAACTTTAGTGAACTTCTAAGAATCAATTGTGGCTGAGAATGTTAATATTAAGTCCATGCACACTCTCAACGTTTACCACTCGGATGTACAATCTTTCTATGCTCACCTCTTTTCAAATAAAAAAATATTATTTGTGATAACATCATTCATGTACCAAGCTTGAGCAAAACATATTTGCAGCTGGTCTTTGTGTCTCGGCGAGTTAATACATCGCACTTACTTTATTTCGAATAGACCGAATTGACTCTAAATAGGAAGGCGTAGGTACATATGAGCTTGAGTCATTAACATCGCAAAAGAGCTGTCGATCCACCCAGCCAGAAGTCTATCCTTTATACCCAGAGTTCTTAATACTTCTAGCTATCTTTTGGCAATAGGGTCGATCCTGATATTGTCTGACACGTCTCTTTTTGTTCTTTTTGAATACTCTTTGATTCTCTTACAAACCGCTTACATTTGCGTGTCTGATCGATCAAATATTATTACATTTCATCAAACCTCTATTTCCAATATTTCCATTTATGATGTTTTTCCTTGTCGTTTTAGACTTCGATGTTTTGAAGTTTTGCCCTGATCATTTAAAAAGTGCTCATGCTGACAACATTTCTGTTGAGTATTGACAGCAATGACGCTCAATCTTTTGACTGCATTGTCTGCATTATGAGACGTACATACTGTTGGTCAAGACGGAAGCAAGGAGCTTCAAACCTTCTTTGATATTACAAAAATTCAATGAGTTTTATCCATTGAAACTTCATGAACAGCAAGATGCTCACGATTTCTTTTCTACTTAATGGAATATTTAAGAAATGATTGTAGTCTACATCATCAACAAGATCTCACCTTAAGATCTGTAGAGAAGATTCTTACTTGCCAATATTGTCAGAATACTAAAACACGTACAGAACCATTGAAGGTAAAAATTGATATTATTAAAAGATAACTTCTTTTTAAAATCGTGTATCTACGTAATATACATTTCGTCAAGTACGAAAAATTAATCTCCACAAATCATGATCAATCATGATTTGGAAAATGAAATCATTTTAAATGACTATCATTGCGATAAGTGTCATTTCAAGGACACTGTGATTCAAAAATTAAGAAATATTCGATTGCTTGATTTACTGTTAGCAATAATCAAATGCTTCGAGAATCACGGTCAGAAATTGAACTGTCGCTTTACTGTCAATGAACAGCTCAATTTTACTTTGCCAATATGTAAAACAGAAAAAACATACGTTCTTTCATCAATGACCGCTCATTATGGTACTAACCTATTACAAAGCCATTGCTTTTCGATAGGAAAATCATCTGAGGGTACATATTATATATATTTATGACATTTGTGTATAACGCGTAATTGTGCCCAGCGCACGGCCGTATTATTGTAGCGGTAGGGCGCGCTAATTGCGTGCAAATCGGACCCAATATAAGGGAATGGATGAGAGCGCTAGCTCTCTTTCCACTTGGGACCTCCGACAAGACTCATCTTTTATTTGCCAAAACCAAAGTTCTCGAGGATCCCAACATCACGTCACCTGACCAGGAAGATGTTTTTTCGTTCTGCATGCAACCGCATCTAAGAGTATGCGACAAGGAAGCTTCACCGTGTTTTATTCAACCGCATTACGGATTACCCAACAAGGAAGTGGTCTAATCATGCTGCATTCAACCGCATCAACAAGTATGCCAGGGTAACGAAGGGGATTATTCACGACAGGTCCCGGGTGGAGGAGCCATCGCGTAGCATGATCGGAAAAACTAAGCTAAGTAGTGGCTTCGCCTCTTTCTCTCTGAAATTATGTTGTTTTGTGTTATCCATATTTTTTTTATATAAAATGTAGTGATAGTATTCGTATACGCGGAGTAACGGTTTCGGGTCAAAGATGCGAATCGTGCCCTGGTAGAAATCGATTCCATTATTTACCTAATAAATAGCTAGTTCTCCAATAATTGATAAGACACTTTTCTTGGCCATTTCTATCTATCAATGAAATGATTTTTTCGGTCATATTCTCCATTTAATAGGCGGAATAATAGATTCAGTTTTTTCATAAATTTATACATTAGCTTATTTATGGTATTTAAAAGATATTAAACTTGGTCAGTTTTTTTATTTAGGAAATGGCTAATAAAAGGCTTACTATTATGACGAGGTGTGAGAGAGACAGAATCAAACGGAAAAATCATTGTTTTCCTTTGTATCGCCTGAAGCAGTACTATAAACGAATTAAACGCCAGTTTGTATTTACATATTAGTTGGCTACCTTCTTTTAAAGTATTTTTTTTAAATATGTGATCTAGTGACAGAGAGAATTTAGTAGAAGTATTTTCAGGTTCCTGCCCATTTCTGACAGAGAAATTTCTACCAGGGTGGCCTTGTATAGATTAGTGCATCAAGGACAGTCCGCGAGCGTATATACAGGATTAGCCGCGAAGGGTCAAGGAACTGAGCGACACTGCAAGGTTGATGCGAATTATTATTGTTTATGTATCCGTGTATTTCGAATGTATAAAGTCTCATGTAACGTTTTAATTTTAACTTCTGTATATATATAATAAATAAACTTGTTTATTATAATGTCTAAATATATAATCTAAATTTGACATATTTTTATTTAAATATCGCTAATAATTACGGGATATTTTCAGGTAAGTACAGGTAGACAAGGTAGTTTAAGGGGGTCTTACACCAATAAATTTGAAAAAAAATCAATATTTCTTTTATTTGATTTTTCGATTCTATATATTATTGTAAACCAGTAAAAAAAGTTTGAGTGACAGATTTGAAAAATTACCGAAGATATAAGCAAAAATGTTAATAAACTTCTATAGGAACGTGCCACCACTTTCAACCAATTAGGGTCTTATTACGCAAATGTAAGCCACATCAAGAACCAATTTTTTTATCATTTTTACGGTTAAAAGAGAGAAATTTAATATTTTAAAATATTAATTTAAAATTTATAAAAATAATTTTTTAATGAATTTTTAACTAAAAAATACTACAAAAAAGCGTTTTGATTAGATATCAAACTGAGAAAATACGTTAATTGATTTAATGTTAATATATT
>JAWWEQ010049677.1:0-12991 GCA_035583055.1 Torymus tubicola
ATATATATATATACACATAAATGTGTATAGTGTACAATTAGTTAAAAGGATCGAGTGACAGGTGTGTTACATGAAGTTTTTTTCAAATGAAATGTGGGACGACCACAGGCTATTTCAGGTGCATGCGTTTATAGCGAGGGAAAGAGAGAGACAAGTAGCTGTACGTCATATATGACTTTTTGCACCTCGTGTATGTACACTACGTCACCTTAGAGAGTGTATATATACATAGATATACGTCGTGATATTTTATTTAATTACGGAGCAAACTAAAATTAAGCGCTCCCTATATATATATACACATGTATATTATAGGTAAAATCTGAAAAAGCAAGCGCGTGTGCGAACCGGTGATGTCATGCGTATATGTCTACGTGGCTGTATATATGTATATACAATTTGAGAGAGACGACGTTAGCATGTGTAGGTTCCTATTAATTTTAGCTTTTGAAAAAACAAATTACCAACGCGCGTGTAATTCCGCAGCAAATGATTATTTTTAATTTTGTCGAGAGAAATATTTTTCTCTCTCGTTCTTTTTTTTTTAATTATTACTCAACACTCATTATGATTAAAAAGGAAAAAAAACGTCATCGTTGATAATGCCTCGTATAAATCATTGTATATATACCGATAAGCACATAAAAATCGTATATACAACAACGTTTTCATTATATATTTATATTCTAGGAAAAACGCGATCTCGTAATGAAATAATTGCGCGCTTCCTCTATTTTGATGTATAACCACTGGGTTCAACCACGTATATATACCTATAATATTATATACGTACAAAAACTTATCGTAAACATTTTAACAGCACGATAAAACCTTTCACCATAAAATTCAAACCAATCGACACCCTTCGACTAAAGCAAACTTCTCGACGTCCCCTATAGTATCCGCAAAAAAAAATTTTCTCCTTTCATTATATACATAAAACTCCATATAACGCTTCGTATCCCATCCATCTTTTACCCCCGTTACGGCAATAATTAAAAGTAAAAAGCTTTCCTCTCGCCCATACACAGGAAAAAAACGAAGCCCGAAACAACTCTGATTAGCTTGAAAGACTACACACACACACACACACGTATATATGTATATGAAATAATCGGAAAATAATCGATCGTATACAACCACCCTACTGTACGCGTAAAACTATCGGGTATTGGTGCATGCGCGCGCAATCTTTTCGCTCTCTCGCGCACACACACACATTCCCCCGCGACGACGTCTTTTTTTCCACCCTATATCATGCACGAGAGTACGAGCTGCGCGCTGGATTTACCCTCGCATACGGGGTTGTTCACCCCCCCGTTGTGGTACGCTATGCTCGTGTATAATCGCGTGGCTGTAGTAAGAGAGAGAGAGAAAAAGGATAATTCGCTCGCGCGCCAGGGCTTAATTCGATGATAGAGAGAGAGAGAGGAGGTAGTGGTATGGTGAGGCTATAAGAGAGCGGAGGTCTCTTCGTGGATTGTAGAGTCGATAAATTCTGCGGTGCGCAGTGGCTTATATATATACGGGGTAAGAGAGAGGTTATTGCACCTTTTATTGGTAACGCCATCGGGTTTTCGGGAGGAGGATATATAGGAATTGGTATATAGAGATGGAAGCTTTTGTTTTGTGCATAGTTAATGCCCGACGTGGTTTTAATTATGAACGGTGATGGAATTGGTATGTTCGTCGAGGTTGAATTTTATAGTTGGGTAGGAAGGTGTACGGGCGTTGGGTGTTATATCGATATATTTGTTTATCCGAAGGTTGCGGCCGGTCGATTTTGTTTTAATTTGAAGTATACGTGCGGTGGTATATAGTTTATATAACAATTTTCTATAATAATTCGCTTATGTATATGGGTTCGCGAATATTCAACATTCACATTATATTGATTGGATAGTGGCTTTTATATAGGAGAATGGTTAAACGATAATTAATTGTAGATTTTAATTGTGTGGTAGGAGGTAAAGTATATTGGTGAATGGGTTGATTGATAGTGAAAATTTTATGTACTTATATATCAATGAAATTTAACTGATTAGGGGATAAGGTGTATCCTTCGGATCAAGGGTTTGGCTGAAATTTTGGAAAAAGTTTTGGAATATAAAAATATGAAGAAAACTGTAATATTAGACCCTAAAACTAGAAAGACTTAAGTTTTGGACATTTGTAGCCTTTAATTCAGGAATAAAATCCGAAAAAATTCTTTTTTTTTTTTTTAAACGATACTGATTAATTTTGAAGAGATTTATATATTATTTTAAAAATAGAAAATAAAACTACAGAAATAACTTTTCATTTGCTTTTTCACGAATTATAAAATATTGATTGTATGCAAAGTTATAAAAGTTCAAAATTAAGTATAACTTCGAAAGAAATTAACATTTATTATTCATAAGCAATTAAATGTAAGGTCATTTTTATTAATTAATTAAATTTAATTGACTAATTTTAAATAATTTAAAACAAATGATATTTAAGTTATTTTAAAGTCAAATGATTACCGTTTTAGAAGATTAAACTTTTTTTAAGACAAAATAAGGCTAAATATGTACAGAACTTTAGTTTTTGTGAGCATTGCAGTTTTCTTTTATATTTCTGTATCCAAATAAGTGACCCATATATAGTTTAAGTCGTAGGCATAGTACACTTTCTTAACAAAGTATAAAGGATATTTTATAGATATGTGGTTCGCAGTACGTTGATTATTAACAGGATAATTTTATTTTATTTATTTCCGTACGAAATAAAGTCAAGTGTAAGCTATGCATTTAAAATTAAAGTTTAAAGTAAAGCATAAAGCATTTCAGAGAGTTGAAATTTGTCGTCAAAATACGCATTTATCTGCTAATTGAATGTCGAATTTAATTATACATAAAATACGTATCTATAGATTTTCGAACCTTTTGATTTGGCATTCTATAATTAATTTTCTGGATATTATCGATGGAATGCATTTCCTCGCATAGATTAATTTTTTATCAAATATCTATACCATGGAATATATACTGAAAATATCGAGTATTTTAAATTTCACGTGCTTGTTGAGTTTTTCAGGAAACCTCTTTAAACGCACAGATTTCATCTTGTTTCATTATACATCCAACTTTTACATCATTTATTAATTGACATTGATCGTTAATAACACGCTTTATGTGAAAATCGCATGCGTCACGGTCGTACGAGTATATATATTTTATATAATAAATATCGCTCTTTATATTTTCCATTTATCAAAGAAAAAAAACCAGACATAAATCATACGAAAATCTTATATCATAATATTCAATAAATTAAAATACACACACACATATCACCTCCCATCACAAAATTGCTGTTAATCTATAACAAAATCAATCCTTTTTTCATTCAACTTTCTCAAACCTCATTTTAAACACATCCCCGCGCACTGCACTCTCGCTGTCATCGAACCCATACGTACTCCTTCTCCCCTTCATCCTTCAAACTCTCCTAACCGCCTTTCATACCCTCCTTCTCCTCCCACACACACACACACACATATATACACACGCATAACATTCCCCAACGTTTCTTCACTCTCCTTCGCATATATATCCTTATGCACGGACGCACAATAGACCCTACATATATACGTGCAACGGAAGCAAGCGCGAGAGAGAAAAAGGACGCGCTCGCGTGAAACAGGGTTAGCGTGGCATGTGTGTTCTCGTGGCAGGTGTTTCGCGTGCGCGGTATATAGTAACCAGCACCAACGGTGGTGGCCTTCGGTTTAGAGTTTCCGTAAAGGTAGAGAGAGAGAGAGAGAGAGAGAGAAGAAGAACGGTTAATTGAACGCGAGTTGTTGCCGATTAATTACCTAAGGTGTAGGTTCACGTAGTTGTCTTTTTTTTTAATTCAGAGGAGGATAAATTGGCCGTTTGCGTGATAATGTCTGTATATATGATGTGATATTTATATGAATGAAGGAAAAAAATTGAGAGCGAATGTGGGAGTGACACGGTTTAAATTGGGGGTAGGATGATTCGCGTGGTTGTATATATATATATATGTATGGAATTGGTTGGTGATATATATATATACTGAGAAGTTGAAACAAAGAATCAGAGTGAATAAGACGGCAAATATTATACGCAATCTTTCCGCATCAATTTTATCTACAATTGGTTGTTGGCATTAGGTATCAGTGTACACGTATATATGTAAGAAATTGTTGCGGCGCGCGAGGTGGATAACCTACTCCGATTTTTCTATACTATAAAGGTTGACGTATATGTGCGTGTGTGTGTACTTTGTCGTCAAGATTGAATTGTATTCGCACACGTCCTAATTTTTTTTTTCCCTCGATAACAGTTAAAACATCGATGCGCCTTTACACATCAAATTAAAAGTATATATCTCGATCAATTTTAAATCATTCTTTATTTTTTCACTGCGTACCTTCCAGTGTTTTGCAAAGTACATAATATTCTGGCAGCAAAACTGCGATGAATTTTCATACATATATTTACGATTTATATACCAAGTAACAAAACACCGCTGCGAAGACGTCGAATACTTCGTACGTTTATAATGGCAATTATCACGCAGGTTTCCGTGGACATTTACAAGATATGAATCAGCATAAAAAGAATATGCGCCCGCGATTACATGTATACTGACACGTGTATGTGTATATATATGACAGTTTGTACTACGGAATTTCTTCGAATACGGGAGTGGAGCGTATAACGCTAATGATGACGTCAGCGCGCGATGAAATTTCTTTTTCCACCGTCTAAACATCAGCGATAATCAAGCGAACCGAACAGAGCGTGTAAAAGATATATGGCAAAAAAAATCATCCCGTTTAGTAGACGAAGAAAAACATCAGTTATCGTTATACCACTGCTGCTGTTGTTATGACTCAATCGGAAGTAAAGCTAGCTCTGATATTTTTATATCGAACCGTCACACTGCCGATTACATATACACACAAAGAAGAACCCGTAGCTTTGATATATATACAATATTAAAAGAAACAACAAAAAGTCACGCCAGCAGCAACAACAACAACAAGCGCGGCACGTGGGTGCACTTCTACTTTTTTTTTAATTACACCGGCCCAAGGACGCGCCACAACTCGCGTTTCTCTCTCGTCAGCAGCACTGTAGAGAGCACGCGCATTCCACGAACTGCGGACAAGTGTACTCTTTTTTTTTTGTACATCAGAGAGGGGAACGTACGTACGTATATATATACGTTATATGCGTTGCGCCAAAGGTGGAATAAAACTACGAGAGAGAGATAGTAGTAGGTACATGTAGGTATATATACTGTACTATACACGTTACTTGAACTGCCGACGCGCGTCTACTACCACCCCGCGCGCGCGCGCGTGTCTGGGAGAGAAAAAAAGAAGAAGAATAAGGAGGAGGAGGCGAATGCTTCCTTTTTTTTCTTCACGTGCAGCACGCCGTTCTCTTACGTTCCCGTGCGCGTTTTTTTTCTCCCCCATTGAAGACACGTTCCTCCGCGCGCGTCTGGCAATGCTTTTAAGGCGCACGTGGCGCTGAGATTGCGCATAAATCGTATGGAAGTTGGTGTGCGGGTGAATGTGTGTGTGTGTGTTTTTTTTGGTAGGTAAGTAGTTAGGTAGATGGGTAAAGAGTATAAGAAAAAGAGAGATTTCATTCATGCGAAGACGACGCGGTAGATGTATGGGTATTTTCGGAGGAATGTTGGTTTTTTTGGTGTCGGGAGGAAAAGTGACGAGCGACGTGGTGCGGACGTGGTGTTAATTGACGATTATACTATCGTTCGCATGCTAATTTATGGATGAGAAGAGGAAATGACTTTTGTATAGCGCGAGAAGAGAGAGAGAGAGAGAGAGAGAGAAGGAAAAGTATAAAATAGAAAGTGGTCGACGTGTTTTTATATATATATGTTTTGAATGGAATTCTTTGTATCGTGTGATATGTAGAGGAATTTGTGAATAAATTATTATATTATTCGGCTGTTCATCGGAATAATCAAATCGAGCGTGCACTTTTACTTTTTGACGTGTTACATATATGGTTGAGTTTGGTAAATTAATAATATATCAATCTAAATATTGGTCACGGTTACTGTACGGCCTTGATTAGTTTTAGGAAATATTTATACGCATCTATATAAGATAAATTATATACCCATATAAACTAGACGTGATAAATAATTTTTTTACCATAATCAATTACTATTTAAAACTACCCACGAAACAAAACAAAAAATCCAACACGCATATGCGCGTATATGAAAATCGTTACACTTCTACGCCAACACCCACATAACAAACCACACTGCGAAGCCCTCAACCGAGCCCATCCGCACCTCGATCTCTGCCCTATTCTCCTTACATATATACCATACTCTAATTCTCTAATCTCTCAATGCGATCTTATACGCTTCCGGTCGCTGCTCCATGATACAACACACACATACGATTGTCCCTCTCGTTGAGCGAAAATCTTCTTCTTCGCGCCGCCATACTGTACGACGCGCTTCTTATTGTGCGCTTGCTCGCCCGCGCGCACGACCGTTAACGTAGATAACCATCGTTTACCATATATATATATATATATATATACCGCGCGAAGAAGGGTACACCACGCATTTACTCCACTTTCCACGTTACAGAAAGCCACTTTGTGCGTATATAAACGGGCGAGTTGCTAATTACACGTGGCTACGTGAAAAGCTATAAGCTAAACTTGTTGTTGTTATTATTTACGTTGTATATCAAGGCGCGTGATATATATATATACATCCCCTGCGTAAGGGAGAGCCGAATTATATGGAGTATATATACAGTGCGTGATTTGGAATTCAAATTTAAATGCGGTGGGAGTGAGTGAGCTGTCTATGTAATGTGAAAAGTTGCGCCAGGGTAACGCGGGTAAAAGTGATTCTTGTTTTTTTGGTATAAGGATTGGGGGGGGGGGCAGTGTAGAAGGTATTTAGAATGGGGAAGGTGGGATTGAATATATTAACGCAATTGGTGTAGAATATGTGTATGTATATATAACGCAATCGTATCTATACATATATATAGAAGAAAAAACGCTAAGGGTTATTAGCATAAAACGGATGCACGCGGTGTGCGCGCGCGTTATACGCTTTTGAGAGAGGGTTTCCCACGATAATATAATACATGCGCGTATAAGCAGATGAAATAACCTTTTTGCCGTGAAAATTGTTTTACATAGGTATAAATGTATTGCAGTGTATGTAACATATACCATTATACAGCATAACGCGTTAAATTTTACATTGCAAATTCGTAAGCGCGCAAACATCAAACGTTATATACCACACACGGTACAATTCTTTTTCTTCTCTATATATTATCAACTTTGTAACTATATCAAAGTGAGGAAAAGAGTATACTTATTGCTATATATATAACATTTCATAAACGAAAAAAAAATCATATTACACCGGATGACAATAGCCTTGCAGTTCCCATCATCTTCAACACCCATCACCGGCAATTACAAAAAAAAGAAGAAGAAGAAAGAACATCACGCAGCCGTCCATAATTTTCCCGCTATATATTTCCACACACATACCAACATATACGCGAGAGACTCTCATCTCCCGCGCGCTTCCTTTGTCTCTTCGTTCATATACTCTTCATGTATATATATACACATGGTATATACGCAATCCTTATCTCTCGTTCGCTCTCTTTATAACGGAAGACGAAACAGCAGTAGCAACGGCAGCGGTAGTAGTAGTACATAGTAACACCCAGGCTCACCCGAAAACAATGGACATGGGCCAGCCATGAGCCAGCTAGCAGGTCTCGTTTGCGTAACTTGCCCGCGCGCGCGCGCGCGCGAAAACAATGCTCTCGACTTTTTCTCTCTTATATACTCTCTTCGCGCTTCGACGCGCGGGAAACTAACGCGCGTTGTATATATACAGGAGCTCACTTTCGAAAGCAACAGCGACGACGACGACGACGACGACGACTCTTCTCGGCTTTCCGACCCCCTCGCGTTGTATATCCGCTCTACTCTGGAACGCGCGGAAGCACAAAGGCTGGAGGAGGAGTGTGTTACATATATGTATATATACTGCGAGAAGTGAAAGAGAGAGAATGTGGTAGAGAGAGAGGACGATGACTCGGGAGGGAAAGAGGTGTGTGGATATGTGTGCACTCGGTCATTCGATTACGAGGCGGTTTTTTAGAGACGCAGAGGTGAGAGTGTATTATAGGTGGGAGGGTCGTTTTGTTGGGTTACGGAATTGTCGGGTTATTAAGAGAGAGTATAGAGAAGGTTCTAGAGGAATTGGACTTTTCAGGGGAAGACTTGTATAAAAAGTGGTTGAAGTTTCCTCATCTTCAGCAAAAATCTTAGTCGGAGTTGTTGCAAACTCAATATTTGAAAATTTATATAGTAATAGTCCTATGAGCACCGAGCTTTCTATGAAAAGTATATTTATATAGTAAGTTTCGAAGTAGTATATGGGAACCGTTTGTGGGCAGTAAAAGAAAAACGGTTAGTAAGTGTATATATATATATATAAGACCGCACAGTGACACTTAAGATAGATGTGCTAGTTTGAGTTCATAAAAACGTAAAATTCAAAAAGCTTTTTAATCATATATCCAAAACGAATTCGAAACCCCACGTCAGCGTAAAATTACAAAACCCCGTTATATATTACCACGCTCGACGAATTATCAAATAAAAGCAGCCTTAAGCTATTATATATGTATATATATATATACATAATGCACCTCCACGCAGATAAAATGACCAAGCTTGCGCGAGTCTGGAAAAGTTAAAACCCATTTCCCGAAAAAAAAGAGGAACCCCCGTAATCTTATTATCCCACTTTAGGAAACTAAATTTAACTCGGGTTAACCCAAAAAGCTTGCTTTTATCGTTCAAAGTTCCCCTTCCCTACCACTTAGCGTACCTCGCAGATGAGGTCAATTATATATATATTTCGTATAGCTGGCAAATCATCGTCTTCCGAATTACGAAAGCATCGCAGTAAGTACACAAAGAAACTTCGTCATAAGCCAAAACAGTATAAAATATATAAACGAACGGGAACGAGGTTTCCCAATATCCGTATATACACGAATAATATAATGGCCTCGTATATATATACATACACGTATACTCTCTTCAATTTTCATCCCATTCGTACGAAGCATGACAAAGAAAAAGTCTGATTATATGTATGTGTGTGGGTGAAAAAGGAGCAACGACATCGTTATGACTGAACGCAATATAGTAAAAAAGTACTCGAGCTGCTGCGAGCTGTTAACCTTCTTTTGTCTATATAGCGCTGCTTGGCGTCTCTTTTTGTCTGCGCGCCGCTATATATATACGCGGATTGGCAAAGACCAGACGCGCGCCGCGCGCGTCAAGTGATTGTTATGTGCCCTGCGCGCTTTCTTTGAGCTGGAGAAAAGAAGGTGCATGATGGTTCAGAATGATGTATAGAAGGAAAATCAATTGTAAGTGCATATTTTTTCTTGTTATTGTTGCTGTAGTGTTGTTAATTGGCGCGTAACTCGCAGCGTTTAGCGTTATTATTATAATAAATTTTCCTTATTATGTATATATATACACACTTTATCTTGTGTAAAGTATATTATCAAACTAGCATTAAAATTAAGTCTAAATTTGATGTTACAAAAAAAAATACTTATTTAATTTATACAAATAAAAAGTAATTTATTACAACACATAGGAACATTGCAATTAAATTCGTTGAACATCATGTCAAAAGAATATATCGGAAATCCTTCGATCTCCGATACTAATCCACTTATACAAAAATTCACCGCTATAACATCTCTACTTCTCGTTCATCGCATATATTTACCACTTACCGCGCCGTCATCTACAATTCCATTTACAAACCATCAGCTCGTCGTCGTCGTCTCAGCGTTATAAAATACTCTCTCTCACTCTTTTGCACGTTCACGCGCGCTGACAGTAAGTACAAGAGACAAAGCGCCGCCTGATTAAAAAGAGAAGAAGAAGTAAAAAAAAAGGTGTCGCTATAGGGAGGGAAAAAAAGGCACGAGGAAGTGAGTTGTCGTCGTCGTCGTCGCGCGATCGATGTGATGTAACGTCCGCGGGGAACAAGCGAGAAAGATATAATATATAGATAGAAGTGCATTCTCGATTGGTTCGTCGTGGATGGTGAAATTTTTCTCTCGCGCTTGGGTTAATGAGATTACGCGAGGGTGGGAAGGGAGATTAAGTCCGTTAATTTCGACGATGTGAAATATGATCTTAGCGAGAGGAAAGAAGAGAACGAGAAAGAGTGAGTGAGAGAGAAAGAGTTATTAGCGAGAGTGAGTGATATTTCGCCTGATTGAATTCGGAGCGTAAAGCCACGCGCTATATACGATAGTCTTTCTTTCTTTTTTTTTTTTTTTTTTACGAGCGCAGCTTGCTATAAGAGTTATGAAACTGCATAGCGTCTGCCAGGATGAGGGATGAGTGCTTTTAAGTGTTGGATGGGGGATGAGATTGGAATCCGGATTAATTTTATTAGCGATGATTTTTTTAGAGAGTGGACAGTGTGTGTATATATATATAACGGGAGTGGCGGTTGGAATTTTTTGATCTATGAAATTTAATGGCTCGCGTGGAGTTATATATATAATATATACTTAGGGATAAAAGGTCGAGTGTCTTTTTATAGATATATGGACGTAAAGAACTCACCGATTATATATATATATATATATATATGAATATTCGATAAGGGGGGGGGCGAGATTGTTTGTAACTTTTGTAAATTAATTATGATGAAATTTAGTTATTATTAGACACTGAATAGTCAGATGGCCAAAAATATCTTCATTAATTAAGAGGATGTGGGTTACCGACATTATATATATCTTTCAAAGAGCATATCTCATATGAAAATACTAATATAGAATCATCCAAAAAAAATTTTGACCATAAAGTATTTACACATTTACATAAAAAATTGTTTTTCGTTACATATCATGATTTTGACGATGATTTTAGACGTTCACGTCGTCTCAATTTGTTTGCCGTTGCCGTATTTAGTATGTGTATACACACGCAGAATCGATAAAGGGGAACGACGTCGCTCACATAGACGCTGTAGCAAACCACCCTAAGTCACCTTAAAATAACTCTTCCCTCGTTATACACCCTTCCCACCATCGAAAATCTGCCATGCAAAACAACCCGTCTAATCCAATTCACGCGTTATATTCGTCTCTCGCAGATATAATCAAATTCAGACGTCAATCTCTCTCTATCTCCTTCGCTCGCACGCGCGACGTCTAATTCGTTCGAGAAAGTCTTTACAGCCAATATATATAGGTATATAGCTATATAGCCGAAAATGTTTACGTATACTACGCTATGTGCGTATATAGTATATATATATAGAGGGAGAGGGGACGACACGACGCGGGCAATTTCACGGTAATTTCCTGATAGGAAGAATGTGTATATATATATGTGTGTATGTGTATCGGTGAGAAAAGGATTGGCCCCCTTCGGCGAAACTATTACGCGCGAATAATGTGCAAGGGATGTAAAATTGCAAGAGGTGCTGTGTTCGGGATATCATTTTTGCGTTTCCGTAGCTCGTTTGCGAGGAGAAGAAGGAGAAGGTTGGAGGAGGAGGAGGAAGGCGAAGATTATGATGGGGGGAAAAGGGAAAATTACATCGAGGGCGAGGTTCTTGTTGTGAAATAGCTGGCCTCGAGTGACAGGTTTGGATGGTTTTTTTTCGACGGGGGACGACGGATGTTGGAATGATGAGGTTCTTTGCACGAGTGCATGTGTGGTTTGTGTACATGATGCAACTGTGTGTGTGTGTGCATATAGTGATTTTAGAGAATATTGTTGTTATGTTTCTGATTTCGTTGCTACTTGATAACAATATAATATTTTCAATTATATATATATGCAAATTAATTCAGCCATCCTTCACCGCTAAAAATACCTACCGAATATACAATGTGTCCCATTTTAATCGCCCACCCCCAGAAATTGGCAGATGTACTTGGAGAAAAAAATGTTAAATAGAAAAGTTTTAGGGTTCAAAGGGGGCCACCTAATGGTACCAACAATTTTCACCTTGAACGCGATTTTCAAGGTTATTTCAAGGTTAAAGTGATTTTTTTTTAATGGGGACTGCTACTTTTGACCCCAGAAATGGAAAGAGCAGAAAATTTTACGTTCAGATAAGTACTCTCACAAATTTGCTGCTCTTTCCATTTCTGGGGTCAAAAGTAGCAGTCCTCATTAAAAAAAAAACACTTTAACCTTGAAATAACCTTGAAAATTGGGTTCAAGGTCAAAGTTGTTGGTACCATTAGGTGGCCCCCTTTGAACCCTAAAACTTTTGTATTTAACATTTTTTTCTCCGAGTACATCTACTAATTTCTGGGGGTGGACGATTAAAACGGGACACCTTGTATAATAAATTTCAAACGACATCTCCATGAAAAATACATACACACCTGCGCAGCGACACCTCGAGAAATTCAACGACTTTATTTTTTGTCAGTCTTATTATACCTTTCTAATTGCCCGTCTCGGCCACTCGACGCTGAAAAATGCAGGTCGAGTTGTGCGCGTCTGCGCTTCTCCCCATCCACACTTACATATACATATATACGTCTATATCAAGGAGCACGGGAGCGCTCGGAAAGCAAGTATCTGTCCAATGTATATACATATACAAAACCGCGCGAAACCTTGGCGGAAGGACGTGTACACAGCTATATATAGTCTGATGAGATTTAAATGTACTTTTTCATATTGAATTTTGCCGTGGAAATAGGATGGAACTCTCGACGACGATGAGGCAGGGAAGTGTTATCGCGCGAACGCGTACGCTTCTTTTTTTTTTTTCTTTTTCTTCTCATCCCATTTTTATGGGATCACTTGATATACGTTGCGCGCTCGTTCGAGTAGGATATTGGAAAGTGTATGTGATTCGATTGCTTAAGCGTATATAT
>JAWWEQ010049678.1:0-12989 GCA_035583055.1 Torymus tubicola
AAAAAATCAATCAAGACTTTTGATTAATGCTAATACAAATACTTGTAAATGTTCAATAATGATCAAAATATAGTTTAATTTTTAATGAAAATGGTAAATGTTCATCGCTGGAGTGACTCAGTTATCACTCACTCTACTGTACAGTAGTAGTGCAAGTGCAAAGGTAAACTCATGTGTACACATGAAAGCTCAACTCTCGTACGCTGATTCAATCTTATGCTCTGACCCGGCCGTAATTCTCACGCATAATTAGATCAACAATATCTAATTGTGCATACTCACATAACCTCTACAATTAAATAAGTATCATTTACATATAAATCTCATGCCAGCAGCAAATTGGAAACTCATCATCAGCAGCAGACGCAGATTCAACTTTAGATCTTTTCACCAGTTTTTTCTCAGTGGAATATTCATTGGCCAAACGCATTTTTCGGACATACTCATTTTACACAACAGGTCGGTTTCTCCTTCGTAGAGAGCCTGTCAATTCAACTATTTCAGTCTACGTACAAGTACTTATTCAAGTTTAATAATCTGTCACGGAGGGGATTTCAGCCGCCAAATGCTTTCACCTATGCAATTTGAGGATTCGGATCCGGGCCTTTCAATTACGAACATAATCTGGCGTCTTACCGTGCAACACGCGAGACGTTATCTCGCGCTTTTATTTCTTACCAGTGACTCGAATTCACCTCTAGTCACTGGTTTCGTGTGGCGGCTGCTCAGTTCACCACGATGCACTATTTTCCCTAGTGCAACGACCGCGGAGGCGGCGGGGAACGGGGAATGATTGGAATGCGAAATTAGAACTCAACAAATTAAATCTAAATAAAGAAAGGTTAGGTTTAATAAGTTAAAAATCGAAAAATACAATATTGATAATTTCTAACTAACGATGCGCCAATACGCTATTTGTAACGTCAGCTGACGTCACGGTCTATTCTATTATTCGCCATGTACGTGAGGTAATATACGCCGCATGTACATGGTATTCTACATTGCGCACTTGCCGTATTACACGCTCTACGTACGGCAAGTGTATTGAGAGATAGTCGCGCTCGTCGCACGACAAACACTCACTAGAGTGAAAGAGAGAGAGAGCAGGCTCAGCGATAGTTTGTCGTCTGCGTATTTGCTGTTTACAAACCGCCAACAAGCTGAATTTAAATAATTCGTTCAATATAAGTTCTACATAAATTCTTGATGTTCAGAACTTATGTTCAGAACCTCTTTCTACACTCAATCTCTCTGCGCGATAATGCCTAACTGATGTCATTGTCCAGGTATCGACGAGCGTGAACAACGATTACGCGATAAATGCGTGCATGCTTACCTTTGGTCGAATTCGGCTTTCTCACAAACATCGCTTCCTTAACTGCCCTCTACAAAGGCTGGATGACAAACATACTTGGTTGAGAATACGAGCGATACATCATACGAGAGGTGAAACAAGCCTGCCACATGTTCTTGTTATTCATCGGGTCCTTGACACTGCGAGAACGCGATGTTACGCTACGAGAATTACACTTTCAGCCTCAGAGCACTTCGCATGTACTCTCTGAGGTTCAATCAGCAAAACAACTAACAATATCGCGTTGAATATAATTATATCTCTCTATATTATATTGTTGTAAGGAAGATTCTGCTAATCAGACCCCCCTCTCCCTTCAAACCCTCATCACTCCTCATCCCCCCACATCGCCCCTCAACCACGCCTCCATCAGTGCCCCTCATTGCCAATCCTAGATGGTTGACCCGAAATGGTAAATCGAAAATGACGGACCCAAACTGGTCGACCAGAACTGGCCCACCTGAATTGGCCATTCCAAGATGGCGGATCCAAGATGGTCAATCCAAGATGGTCAATCCAAGATGGTCAATCCAAGATGGCCAATCTAAGATGGCTTATTCAGGAAGGCCGAATTGCGCAGGCCGATCTAAGATGGTCGATCCAATATGGCCGAAATAATATGGCCAATCCAAAATGGCTGATTCAAGATGGCGGACACCACAATTGAAATCATTGGAAATATTTATGAAACCTATTACTTAGGGTTTCCGGTGTCACCTATCACAAATGAAATACTCATGATGGGTTCAATCTATTAAAAAGTAATAATGTACAGTGTACCGTCTATTCATTTTCTAGACGGACAAAATATTAGTGTAAAAATTATAATGACTTTCTGTAAAAATTACCATCTTGTGTAGGAAACGCAGCCAGAGACTGACAATTTATATTTTCTACAACCCAACCCCGATGGTAATCTTGATGAGTTTTTGAATTTTACTAGCCTAGTTTATAAAATTTACTACATATCTATAGTGACATCACAGACCGTCAATATAGGAATTTTTACAAAACAATTTAGTAATTTTTATGTAAATATAGATTCACGAAAAAAATTTCATTTTGCTGTTGATTTCTTTTTTATTATTTTTTTATTTTTTATCGCGATTTTTCCATATTTTAATTTTATATTGCGACTTTAATTTAAAAAAAATTGAACTATTAATGAAAATTATTTTTAAATTAAGTTGAAAAAGATTATTCCAGAGACGGGAATCGAACCTGGACCTGCCGTATTGTAATCCAATTGCATACCGACTGCACCATCGAAGTACACATACGCAAGGTGCTCCGAATCTTTTTCGATAACTTTCGAAATAATTGTAATAATTAATTTGGTTTAAGTATAATTTATTGATATTACTGGTCGCACTGTCCATAAATTTTTTAGGAAAGTACTGAAATAAATAACACTCAAGTGAGTAATTTTTTCGCCAACGTTTCGATCACTTCACTAAGATCCTCATCAGTGCTAAAGTTTATTAAATAAATTAAGTAAAAATTTTTAACAAAATACATACAAAAAAATTTTTCAACAAGATAAACACCTACGCAATAAAAATTCCAACAAAACCATTTTCAAGAATTTTGAATATGTTGTATAGGCCGCATGACTTGCTGCCCGTCAAACTTTACGTAGTTTAAATACAAGAGTAAAAGATCACGAAGCCGACTGCCGACATAAAAGAGACAAATCAGCGATTTTCAACCATATCAGTAACAGTAACCATTCAATAAACTTTGACAAGGTAAAAATTCTAGACAATGAAAGTAATTTAAGTTAAGGATTATTATCTGAAATGTTACATATCACAGCACAAAAAAACAGTACCACGTCCAGACTGACACAATCAACTTAAAAAGTCAATACAAATCTTTTATATTTAATGAAAAATTTCTTACACAACAGTAATACATCCTCAATTTTATCCAAATGATGTGCGAAGGAACTCATAGTAACACCGTTCCGCCTAGCAACGCACTCTGCTACCAGTCTCTCCCCCTTTTCATAAAACTATACTCTGTTCATATACATATACACAATAACGACGATTGGAACTCTCACTAATCTTTTTCAAATTTTCCACTATATAATATATGAAAGCTTACAATTTCGACCAATTGACTGGCAGCAAGTCATGGGGCCTATACAAGCATATTTGAAACTCTTGGAAATGGTTTTTGTTGAATTCTTTATTGCGTAAGTGTTTATCTTGTTAAAAAAATCTCTTGTACGTATTTTGTTAAAATTTTTACTTAATTTATTTAATAAACTTTAGCTTTGATAAGGATCTTAGTGAAGTGATCGAAACGTCGGCGAAAAAATTACACACTTGAGTGTTGTTTATTTCACCACTTTCCTGAAAAATTCATGGACATTGGGACTAGTAATATCAATAAATTATACTTATCAACAACTTCACTGTCAGTCGTCTCTATCAAAATTTACAAATTTGGTTTAAACAATTAGTACAATTATTTATAAGTCCACTAGCCTGCCTTACGTTGCGCATTACGCCAAATCTATGTTTGTTGTTGGTCATTTTAAGACGCCGTTGCAGGTTATGTCGTGCACACGTGATGTGTGCGTTATATATGCTATATATACTGCCTGTGAAAATTACTCTCCGGCCTTGTAAAGTCTTCTATCTATATAGGAAAAATTCTTACGCCAATAAGAAAAATTAACTATAGTTCCTGCAGTAAAATTTATGAATTACAATTTTTACCGTACTAGAATAGAAATTTTTCACTTTTGTTTTATAATTTTTATTGTTTAAATAGTAAATATCTTACTTATTACAGTCTATAGGTGCGTTCCCTACGCAGGATGATAATTACTGAAAATGGGAATTCTTGAAAAATTTTTCAAGAATTTAATATAATGTTTACACTAATATTTTCTCCGTGTATCTTTTTCACGCCACCCATGAGGGTAGATGGATAGGATCGTTTTTTTAAGGTATCTTTTTTTTTAATAATATTACGTAATATATTAAAGTAATATGATAAGTGATATTATTACAAAAAAGCCTATTCCTTACTTTATTAACAATGAATTTTATAAAAAAAGATATAAATAATTACTATCTGGCAAACTTATAATTATAATGTTGCCGCTCGGAGTTGAGTGTTCGGCACAATTGAAATTTATATGTGGTCACTTGAAGCTGACTGCTACGTATACTTAAAATTTTGACTTGAATCTCGGAGCTGACCATTATATAAACTTGACATATCATATATCTAAAGTGGTTGAATCTAACAAGAAAAATTACAAGAAAAAAGTCTATGTAAGATATTTCGAAATTTGACTTTGTCTTTGAGCTAAAAATTAATAAAAATTCTGAATTTAATGATGAAATTTTATCAATATTAAAGGATTTTTTTGCGCAAAAACGAAGCAAAATTTCGAAATGTCTTACATAGACTTTTTTCTCGTAATTTTTCGTAGAATTTAACTTATTTAACTTATTTTTTTTAGATTATAAAATGATCACGGCCCATTCTGGGATTAATACAGATACTTCGTAAGATAAAAAGGTATCTCCATGAATTTTTCGGTGGAGATATCTTGGATCGGTTTTTTTCTGTGTGAATTTAAATACTTCAGTTGGAGGTATGTGAATGACAGTGTACATGTATATACAGCTTTGAAAATATTTTTATTGAAAAACTGAGAAAATTTTACAAAAAAAACTATTCTTGTGTTTATCACGAAAACTGCTTCCCTGAGAAGTTATAAATTAAAAATACGTCAAAAATGCAAAAAATACTCAAAAATCTGTTTTTGACCTCTTATATCTTCAAAACTGTGGGTCAAAAAAATGTAAAATAATTCGGGCATATCGAGAATGAGTAGCAGAACATTTTTTGAGAATTTCAAGAAAATCTATTTTTTGACCTCTCGATTTCACAGAGTCGCTCATATATATACGTATTGTAACTGGGTAGTTTGGGCAGAAATTTTCATATTTACGCATATTAATTGGGCACTTTGGGAAGCTGATGGCAGTTTGAGAAGATTTTCGGCAGTTTGGGAAGATTGCACTGTATAGGAATTGGGCAGTCTGGGAAGGCGCTAGAGTTCTGCCAACTCAATATCCTGAAACTTTTTGTATAGCACATTGATTGGAAAAAAGTTTGTATTTTACTTCGTCACGGCCAGCCGTGTCGATGTCGGCGATAACAAAGTACTTAATTACTTAATTACAAAGTAACTAAGTACTTTGTTATCTAAGACAAGAGATGGCGCCTCCATGCAGAATTAGAGCTGTATCGAGAGCATGATTAGCAAGCCGAGAGAGAGAGAACCTAGCAGACTTGTTGTTGTTGTCGGTCGACGGTTGACGTGAAAACGCGCGCGAAATGCTGGCTTCGCGTAAACGCGGATATACAACAGGGAGTTGTTAGTTATTTCACTGATTAAAACCTCAGACGTGTACATGCGAAGTACTCTGAGGCTGAAGATGTAATTCGTGTGTTCTTGCTTGTTTCACCTGTCGTATGATTAATCGCTCGTATTCTTGATCGTGTGCCCGTCTTCCTGCCTTTGTAGAGGGCAGTTGAGGAAGCGATGTTTGCGACAAAGCCGAATTTTAACAAAAGGTAACTTGTCTCTACGTCTCTGTCTATTTCTCTGTCTCTATTTTGTGATATTTCGGATCATGAAGTAGGCGTGGAGAGGATGCAGAGGGATATATACAGTAAAGAAAGTAAATAAAGCCTTATATAGTCTGCGATTTATCAGGGCATGTACAACCGAAACTGTATGCAAGCGGTTTGTCGAGGCACTAGTTCAGCCGCATCTGGACTACTGCACAGTGGTGTACTTGAACGTGACAAATGTACAATGAATTCGTCTACAACGTTTAAGTAATTTTTGTGTAAGATATGCTCGCCCACCTCGCTAAACAGCTCGGCAGATTTCTCATCCAACAGAGCTAACGCAGGCTACTATGATCCGTGACCAGGCGAAATTCGTAAGCCTCGATATAAGGGCGAAACTTGGCAATCACCCAGACAACTCGCTCTGTCACGCTGTAATTGCGCTCCGCGGGTGTAAGCACGTGGCTTGCAAATTCCAACACTCTCTCGGCGTCGGCTACTTCTTGTAGCAGTACCGCGCCCAGACCTACATCACGCGTGTCGGTCTATACTATGTAAACACCGTCAGGATCCTGGCGACTTAGCTATCATTACTAGAGTTTTTACCCTCTCGAACGCGCGCTGTTGCTTGTCAAATCACTCTTAGCGCTGATTTTTCTTGGTGAGCCGCGTTAGAGCGCGATTATCACAAGATGCGACGTAGTGTTCGGAAGTGACGACCTCCAACCCTGGTTGATGTGAATCCAATGAGCGAGACCTCTCACCAACTGTCTCCGAAATCGTGGCCGCGCTGTCTTCACAGGTAGCGGCGACGATTTCTACTACAGAGGCTGCACCGTTGGGAAGAGAGGTAGCAACATCGTCTACTCGCTCTTTAGGTCGTTTCCTGAACACGTAGGGCAGTTCCTGATGGTGAAACCAGGCAAGCTGCACGTGAAACACTTCGTCAACGTCAATTATTAGGTAATAATACGGAACCTGAATTGTAATTAATTAAAAGAACAAATGAGGTTGCTGCGGTTTTTGCTACCATAGCCGATGGTGATATTCCTGAATCATACCTGACAATTCATAATTAAGACTACGCATGTATTACAATCAGTAAGTTCAATGGATCCAAACGTAGAACCTATGGTATATCGATTGTTTTATCCTCATAGATCGCAAAGTTCGCATAAAGATATAGCGAAAATAAATAGTAGGAAACTCATATTATATAATGATAATGCACAAGATGAAAAAAGTAATCGTCGGGTAACTAGGGGTTCCTATGTTAAATACAGAATAGGCATAACACCGAATACATTTAATACATTTTTGTTAGATCTTAGATTATTTCAGCAATGGGTTGCTGATAGTTATTCTCAAGTAGGGAAAATAGTTCTATTGCCATCAACTTTTGTTGGTTCAGGAGAATCATCATATATCTAGGAAGATATATGATGCAAAATTATCAAGATGCAGTGGCTATAGTCCGTATGAAAGGGAATCCTGATCTATTTAGAACCATGACGTATAATCCTAACTAGCGTCAGATTAAAGATAATTTATTACCGGGTCAACAGGCTTCAGATCGTCCTGACATCTGTGCTCGTGTTTTCCATTTAAGAAAAGAATATTTAATTTCGCTAATAACAAAAAAGAAATATTTTGGCGAAGTTTCAGCTCACGTACATGTTGTAGAATTTCAGAAACGAGGTTTACCTCATTCACACATTTTAGTTACTTTAAAAAATGGTTATAAATTGTCTACCGTGAATGATATTGATAAATTTATTTCTGCTGAAATTTTAATTTTCATATAAACGTTGAAATAATGTCCAGCGTAAAGTCCGTGAAATATTTGTATAAATAGGTTTAGAAACGTTACGATTTTGTAAACATTATAGTTGAAGAATCAAATAACGAGAGGGTAATTAATTACGATGCAGCTCGTAGTTTTATAGAAACGCGATATATTAGTCCAGTTGAAGCACGCTATCGTATTTTAAGTAAACCATTACTGTGTAAAAATCATAATAACATACGCTTAGCAGTTCATTTACCTCAACAGCAGTCAATTATAACCCAGGCCCACAAAAAAAAGTATATTGCTCTGGGGTTAAGACAAAATTATTCCTACGTATTTTGACGATCTGAACACGAATCGACAATAAAAATTGGGGGTCACTCTGCAAATTTCGAAGATAACGTTAACAATCGCAAAAAACGACGGAGACATCCTTTGCATAGGTCGTTCGATGACAAACGCATTCGCAAGCACAAACCAATTTAGTTGTCGTTTGTAAGATCACCTTCATTGAAGGCCTCATGCAGGTTTTCAGTCACTAACTTGCGTTATAGTACTACAGACAGAAGAGTCCTGATCACCAAACTGGCCTTACAAATGACAACTATACGGGTATTGCCAAATTTTCCCGATTTCATAGGATAACTTTGCCATCTTTAGATTCGCCTTCAGCCTGCTGTTGTCTTCCGTTTTTCTTATAGTTTGCACGTCAGGAAAGACTGACACAAATGTCTTTGTGCGTTCCTAATAAAATCTGTTTAGTCTTAACCTAAGACAAATGAAATTCTCTTTGCCTTCAGAATGTCGTCTCAACCTGAGGCAAATCGTATTCTTTGTTTTTAAAAGAGCCTTCACTACTAAAAATCGTGGTTTTTTACGATTTGTTAACATTATCTTCGAAATTCGCTGAGCGACTCCCAATTTTGTATTGTCGATTCGTGTTCAGATGGTTTAAATACGTAGGAATAATGTTGTCTTAACCCCAGAGCAATATACTTTATTTGTGTAATTAATGATATTGATAATAGTGTTGCAATGGAACCTGCATTAAATCGAAGCAGTACATTATTAGCTTATTTTCATTTGAATAAACAAAATATTTCAGCTAGACAATCCACTTATACTGAAATTCAGGCTCATTATGTCTTTAAATATCATAATGATAATGGTCATAAAGTTTATAGATAGTCAAAACGGAAATCTCATTACAATTGTATTGGAAGTATGTATTCCGTAAATCCAAGACAGGTACATTTATTACGATTAAGATTACTTTTATTAAATTGTAGGGGCGCAAAAAGTTTGAATGAATTAAAAAATGTAAATGGTGTTCAGTATATGACGTTTTCGGAAGCTTGCTTAGCATTAAGTCTTATAGATGATGATGAGGACTCCCTGAAAGTATCCAAAGTTTATATTTAATTTGACAGCGATATATTAGCATATCCGCAAAATTTAAAACTTTTTGTTTTTATGTTTCCATGTGTAAATCATAAAAAATTCTTAATTGTTAGTAAGGGCACTTGAATGCCGTGATATTTATTACTTGGTTTCTAGTGGGTTTACGAGTGATTATAGTGACACAATTTTTTTCACTAGCCCGTTGATGTGCCACTTAAGGGGTCTCTACCGACTTTGAACGTCCGAAAAATATCTTTTCTCATGAATTTTTTTAGAGTTGTAGGTTGAAGATCATAATATAAAAGTGGTTAGACATAATAAATAGACCCTTGAAATACATGCGCATCGACCCTCAGCGCATGCGCTGCAGCAAGAGCAACTTCGACAATGTAGTGCGTGCGTTTGTAAGGCAATGGATGGCCTTAAAATTCATTACAAAGATCTTCTACTCATACTAGTTTCCGGACATCATGAACAGAACATCTTCGACCATACCCATTAAGTCACCGACTAACACCAATGGTTGGTGTATGGGCCCTTGCTCATTAATGAATGGCAATATATCAATTGTCATAAAGTGGGGATCGAAGCGCTGCCAACTCGATCTCGAACAACCAGAAGGAGATGCAGTGATAAGACCCAGTCGCGCGGGGTGCATGGTCCAAGAAACTAAAACTCATTCCAAGTTTAAGAAGAGCCACACTACCGGACGCAAGAAAGACTATGTATACTGGACATAGTAGCAACGATCGGCCCACTCGTGCTGGTGATAGATGCCCAGATTGTCAGCCAGCAATTGAATCTCGAGAGAACGAAGATCGAAAAATAAAGAAGTATGCTGACAATCCTGATAGGCTGGCGCCGCCCTTATCCAGCATTTGCCAATCATACTTTCTTGGGAGGGAATTTAATGCAAATCTTCAGCATCGCATTTCCCATCACTAAATACCATCAACCATAAAAAATTTTAGTATATTTTTGTAGCGTATGAAAAGCCTTCTCTAAAAATTGTAGGTGCCCTAGGACCCAAAAATGAGCCCCTTAAGGCGCTCTTACACCTATAGGCCACTGAGGCCAAAATTACCTGAAAAATAAAATAAAATGTTATTATCAATAAAAAAACATTAGATACTATTAGTATAACTATTTTTAGACAATCTGATAAAAATAGAGGTCCTTTGATCCTTTTAGTCCTGAGATATAGTCCTATCTAGAAAAAAAGTTTGGCGTAACTCTTTTTTTAGACTACTTGATGGATTTTCGTGAAATAAAGTGAAAATTGTTTGTAATACACCCATCTATGATATGAAGCTCTGGATTTTGAAAATTTTTCAATTAAGTATGTTTTTTATGCAAAAAACCATTATTTTGTTGTTAATTTTCATAATTTACATGATTTTTTTCAAAAAAAAAAAAAATACTTAATCAAAAAATTTTAAAAATCCAGAGCTTTGTACCATAAATGGGTGTATTACAAGTAAATTGCAGTTTACCCCATGAAAATCCATCAAGTTGTCTAAAAAAAAAGTTACGCCAAAGTTCAAAATGTCATATCTTGAGAAATGAGCCTTGAAAACAAAATCTCACATATCTTCATTAACAATCATTTCTGGATTATAAAACTTTTTCCACTTCCTGAAACATATTAATACTTATTCTTAGTTAATATTGTAAATGATTTGCTATTAATTTTATAAGGAAAGATGTGGCTTGGAAGGAAAGATGTTCTGTATCAGCACGTACGAACTCAAGCTGTCAAACAGTACAGGCAGTATTAACAAGTTAACAATCTTAAATACATAAATGTAACTTGGAAAAGACGGTAAAAATTCCTGTAAAAAATAATTATTTTAAATCAGTTGATAAAATAAAATAAGCTGTTGCGATTAAAATATTAAAAAGATCACAAGAAACATACACATGGATGGAAAATTGTAATTCAAAATTTACTCTAGTACTATGAAAGCAAATCATATAAAGAAGAATAAAAAATTTGTAATATATCGGATATCCGAAGAAAATTTTAATTACTACAAAAGAAATTTAACAGATTAAGTGGCAAACGTCCATGGCTGCAATGCTTCGATATGACATTATGCCATTCGTACAATTCTCACTAGATTTGGATGAAATTTTATTTCCTTTTGTTTTCGGGTATGCTCTTTCTAAAAATCACCAAGTTTTTTCGAAAACTTGACAGAAAAATAAATATGGCCGATTTTATCGGAAAAAATTGAAAAATTATGTTTCTTGTGTTCAAATTTCGCTCTGCCGAAAAGAAATGGACCCTAAAATATACTCCCCAAATAATTTTTTTCGCGACATGGGACAATTACTATTCAAACGAATTCAATTTTATTCAAAAATGTTGATTAGAAAAAAAAATATGGCGGTTTTTGTATCGTAGTGTAATTTAGAACTTCATGATTTTTTTACTCGAAAAATATCAACTTGTGAAAAAAATGTTATAGAACAGAAAGTGCTTAGAATTGGCCAAGGAACACGTGTGAATTTTTTCGAAAAGATTTGAAAAATTTTTGGAAAATTGAAAATTTGAATTTCCCGAAAAATTAAAAAATAATTAGATTTCTTTCTGAAAATGTTTTTTTGACTATTCTAAGTGATTTTATGGTTGGTACATATTTGAATTCAACTGAAAATGTAATTAAAATACAGTTTTTGTAAAGTTTTGCGAATTTACGTAACTAGATATTTTTTTAAATTAAAAAATCTTCACTTTAAATGCTAAATAAGGTGATTTGAAAAACCATAATTTAAACCTAACTATCAGAAGAAGAGCTTGCAATGGACAAGGATGTGCTACCCGTACGTTTTACAGGGCAAAGAGTGTAAAAAGTATTATTGTACTCAATGCTTCGCTAATTTACACAAGTAAATAATTGGTAACAAATGATCAAATAGAAATATTTCTAAAAAAATAATAATTTTTAAAAAATACACAAATTAAAAAAAAACTATTAAAGTGAAGATTTTTTAATTTAAAAAAGTATCTAGTTGCGTAAATTCGTAAAACTTTACAAAAACTGTATTTAAATTACATTTTCAGTTGAATTCAAATACGTACCAGCCATAAAATCACTTAGAATTGTCAAAAAAACATTTTCAGAAAGAAATCTAATTATTTTTTAATTTTTCGGGAAATTCAAATTTTCAATTTTCCAAAAATTTTTCAAATCTTTTCGAAAAAATTCACACGTGTTCCTTGGCCAATTCTAAGCACTTTCTGTTCTATAACATTTTTTTCACAAGTTGATACTTTTCGAGTAAAAAAATCATGAAGTTCTAAATTACACTACGATACAAAAACCACCATATTTTTTTCTAATTCACATTTTTTAATAAAATTGAATGCATTTTAAAGGTTACTGCCCCATGTCGCGAAAAAAATTATTTGGGGAGTATATTTTAGGGTCCATTTCTTTTCGGCAGAGCAAATTTGAACAAAAATTGAAAAAAAGTTCGATTTTTTCCGATAAAATCGGCCATATTTATTTTTCTGTCAAGTTTTCGAAAAAACTTGGTGATTTTTAAAAAGAACATACCCAAATACAAAAGAAAACCAAATTTCATCCAAATCCATTGAGAATTGTACGAATGGCATAATGTCATATCGAAGCATTGCAGCTATGGACGTTTGCACTTTTATAAAAAATGCTTGATTGTGAAAAATAATAAATATTTAGTTAGTAAAGAAAAAAAGTTATAAATATGCAATTTACAACATAAGATTTATCGCAACTAGTGGTACATACAGCTTGTACAGCTCTTAATCTTTCAGATGATTTTATCACACTTCATGATAATTAGTCCTTCTGA
>JAWWEQ010049679.1:0-12989 GCA_035583055.1 Torymus tubicola
CAAGACCACCAGCACTCAAGCGGCTTCTAGACCAGTGCTTCCGAAACCCGCGTGGTCTGATACCCGCGTGGTCTGGTGCCCGCGCAGTCTGGTGGCCGCGTGGTCTGATACCCGCGTGGTCTGGTACCCGCGTGGTCTGGTACCCGCGTGGTCTGGTACCCGCGTAGCCTATCTACTTATAGGTAAAGCCTTTTTTAATGCTTAGTATTTGTGTTGGCGGGTGTTCATCTACTTTTATACGTGTGGTATTGTATGTAATATTTAATAAATATTTGTATTTTTATAGTAAAATCTTACTAAAATTTGAACCAGCTATTTCTTATCCCCAACAAATAATAAACTAAAACTAAAACTACAATTTTTATTAATAAATTATTTTACAGTATTTTAAAAACACTAATTAGTTATAGATTCGGACAAATAAATAAATAAATAATATAAGTACTAATAATAAATAATAGTAATTAATAATGTGTGAAACTATCGACAAGATTTTCAGCTGACGTTTTGGCACGATTATCAGCTGATTTTCAGTTGATTTTCACCTGACTTTCAGCTCATTTTTAGTTCATTTTTATTTGATTATCAGCTGAACTTTTTTAGTAGGGATAATGCATTGATTTTATTCGTTTTTAAAGTTTTTAGTACTTAACTACACTGTTAGAAAACTTCCATATATATAGATATAATGTGTTTACATTGTGAGTTTCCAAATGTACACATTGTATGTCTATATGTATGGAAGTTTTCTTACAGTGTAGGAGAGGCTCAGGGTTCCGGAACACCAACTTTTTTTAAACTCACAGAGGTTGTAAGCAATACCACACTATAAACCTCTGCAAAATTATACATCCAAATGCCTCTCCAGAAAAAAATTACAGCTATTTCAATTTTTTTAAATGTATCCGATGTACACATTTTTTCTATGTTTTGCTATTTTTGGCTGTCTGTGCTGTAAA
Organism: Torymus tubicola; assembly: GCA_035583055.1. Taxonomy (NCBI): domain Eukaryota; kingdom Metazoa; phylum Arthropoda; class Insecta; order Hymenoptera; family Torymidae; genus Torymus; species Torymus tubicola. The sequence continues at coordinate 960 of JAWWEQ010049679.1, forward strand.
GAAAATGTATTTGATTATTTTATATAAATCAAATATACATTAAAAATGTTAAATATTCAAAATCAAGTGTAAAAATTAGTTTTGAAAAATTTCATTCCCTAAATATGTATCATTTCTGTGATATTCACATTATTTTATTTGATTTGCCTCGATAATATAAATGCTATGTTAGAGCTGATTCTTTTTATGAGTTGTATTGTTTTTCCTAATAAATTAAGTAGATTCATATTTACAATCCTCCTGTACAAAAACAATGAGCTCAAACATAGTATTTATGTTATGCTACAGGCGAACCAAAGAAAATAATTTTTCTGAGGAAGCATTAGGATTTATAACTCTGCAGAGGTTTACGTTATGGTATTTCCTACAATCTCTGTAAGTTGAAAAAATTAGTCTTCCGGAACCCTGAGCACTTTCTAGTAAGTATTAAGTTTTTAAATCATGAATTCAATCATAATTTTCATGGCAATAGGTACCTAAATATGTGATGGGGAAGTTGTTTATGCGTTCTTTGTGTGGTATGAGCACAACAGACTAACTATTGCATAGTACATAGAGACTGTAATTATAACATAGTCACAGTCGTACTATAATAATTTCATTGAATTTTGCATTTTACTTTTTGTCGCATAAATATGTTCATGTGAACTTTATTTTAGTAAATGAATTTCTAATTTTACTGTTTTTCTTTTCTTTTCTTTTATTTTCTGATACTGGAAGTCACATTATTTGTATTTAAATAAAGGGTTTTGATACATTAGTTTTATTCATTTTTAAAGTTTTGAATATTTTTTAAGATCTTTTAGTCACAGGATTTGGTTGTATAGAGCCTCTGATTTATCTTATGCTCCTGATTTTTCAGCGATACCATGAGAAGGATGCTGACATAATTATTGCTTTCCTGTGAGTGAATCTTCTTTTGCTTTGAACTTCTGCAGCTATAACTCTGATGCCGACTAAGCCTCATGATAACTGCTGTTGTCTCTTCCACTATGGTGAGTATAGACTTTCAATTCGAACGAACCATGGGTTACAACTATGGCTAGCTTTCCAGTGTATTTGCAGAACATTTATGGTTATAGCAGTTATTGTATCCAGTATTATTATTTTTTATTTATATTCCAGGCCATATTAGATTAACGTTTAATAAATACTTTTCTTTATTTTACAGGTAGAATATAATTTTAAGTGCAAGTGGATGGTCAAGAGGCCAATGTCATTAAGGTGTCAGCTGATAATCAGCTGATTTTCAGTTGAGTTCATCTGATTATCAGCTAAGTTCATCTGATTATCAGCTGAACTTTTTCAGTAAAAATAAAAAAAAAGAAAAAAAAACGCTGTATTTAAAAGCTAATATTGTGACTTCTAGTATCAATAAAATGGTGTACTTTCTGATAGTACCAAATTTATAAAATAAAAGAAAAAGCAGTAAAATGAATTAGAAATTCATTTACTGAAATAAATTTCATAAAAATATTTTTATGCAACAAAAAGTATAATACAAAAATAATGAAATTACTACAGTATGACTGTGACTATATAATAGTTACAGTCTGTAGTACTAACAGAACACAAGATAAAATACAAGGTTCAATGAAATTTTACTAAAAGAAATTTTAAAATATTCAGATGAAAAATATCAGAATGAAAATTTTATTTCATAATAAAAAGAAATATATTTAATCATGGTACTCAAAACTATTATCAATAAATAAACATGAGACACTTATACAAATACAGTCTGTGTATTGATCTCTTCTCCTTCTTTGCTGTTGGCCGTAAATCACTCGTGCACTATCTCATCACCTATGTATCTACACTTCACGTTTCTCAATATAACCTCGAGAAGAATCACTTTACGGCATGACACAGACGAAGACTCAGCATCAATCTCGAAGAGGACCTTGTGGACGGTAACAGAGCATCCTCACATGCATCAGAGCAGCTGGTATGATCACCCAGCGCACGTACTTTCATGGATGTAGCATTGAACGCCGGTCGATACAGCGTCATTAACTTTTGCGCGGTCGCGCTACGAACATGGGTGTGAGAGAGAGAGAGAGAGAGAAAGAGAGAGAGAGAGAGAGAGAGAGAAAGAGAGAGAGAGAGAGAGAGAGAGATAGATAGATAGAGAGAGAGAGAGAGAGAGAGACTGCACAACGATGAATACTGAAGATAATACTCGAACAGGACTTCATTGATGGCAGGAGAAGATCCTCATATGCACTAGATCAGGTATAACCATGACATCTCAGCACACGTACTTCCTTTGTTCTATCCCTACTGAAAAAATTACGTGATTAATCACGTGATTTTTTCCAAAATTCAAAAATGCTTTTCTGAATTTACAATTTAACTTACAGATTTAATTGAAAACGTTCTGTTAAGGAATGATGTGAAAAATAGGGGTATAAATATGCTAGAAAAAATGATAATTTGTAATTGTTAATTTTTAATAAAATAAACTATTTGGTACAGACAAACATACACGCTTTAATAAAAATACACGATTTCGCCATTTCCCGTTTTTCTGTGATACAATCATCACAATATTAGTAATTACAATATTTTTCAAAAACTTAATATAAATAGATATTGTTTAGTTTAACCATGAAATACTATTTTACATAGAGATTGTCTTGTTCGCAGGCTATACGTGTTTAATGTAAATTCTGATATTACTTCTGGTATAGATAAATAATCATGATATTATATTTTTACATAATAAGTTACTGGTAGGATATAAGTATGACAAATACATTATAGTATTATTTCTGAATTACAGATATAGTTTGTAATACCTTAGTTTACTAATTGCTATCTGGATATGGTCATTCCTGTTTTATCTACTGAAAAATATTACGTGACAAATCACGTGACTTATCACGTGACATTATGACACGTGATTTGTCACCGGATTTGTTGCCGAACTTTTCACGTGATTTGTCACTGGATTTGTCACCGGATTTGTCACCGGATTTGTCTTACGATTTGTTAAGGGGGTTATCGTGATTTTAAAATGGGTTCACTATTTAATTTTATTATCATAAATTATTAAAATATAATAATGTAAGTACGCACGGGTATAAAAGGCTAATACTTTCTGAACCGAAAAAAACTATTGTCATAATTGTTAATCCAAGAGGTAGATATTGATGAGTAAGTAAAAAAGATACTTTCATAATTTGCCAACTTTTTATTGTTTATTCGATTTTAATCTTTAACGTCTTATTTTACTTCTTAAACATTTGTCTACAATCCATCCAAGCTCATATTATGAAATAATTAATATATACAAAGCAAAATGTAATTGTTTACCGTTTAAGCACAATAAAATTCAAGTTTATACTGTATTGCACTGTAAACAATTATATGTTGCTTCATATATATTAATTATTTCATAATATTAGCTTGGATGGGTAAAATGAGAAGTTGAACATTAAAATCGAACGAAAAATAAAACGTTAGCAAATTGCGAAAGAAACTTTTTTACTTATTGAACAATATCTATGTCTCCAATTAACAATTTTTTACAATAGTTTTTTTGGTTCAGAAAGAATTTGCTTTTCATATATGTGTGTACTTACAGTATTATTGTTTAATAACTTATGACATTACAAATAAATAGTGAACCCATTTTAAAATCACGATGACCCCCTTAAGGTTAATACTTTATAACGTAAGGTAGATTTTTTATGCAATTTACGAATTATCTCAAACCCCCTTATTTGAGATTGGAGCAGTATTACCAGCCCGAGATGTTTATTTTGACAAACAATCACAGAGATAGATAAACCGTTGTCGTATGAAAAGGAACACCGCTACGATCAACGGTGAGTCTGTAATAAGTGAGGACACGATAAGAAATGTAGGCTGGTCGCTAACAGACAACTAACTACTAGATAACAAGAGGATCAATTATGGGATTTATACAATATTTATTATTTAAATAAAACAAGTCAGTTTGCCATCTGGGTTCTTCAGGGATCTGGAACAGGATTAAAAACGAATTTGCCTCTACTGTGGCTCTGAATATGACCACCTGAAAGGATCTCTTGATCCTGATGGTGTAGCCGCCTGAAGGAATACTGATGCTAGTTTTCACGACCCTGGAACACTCAGAAAGACAAAGTTAGAAGAGATTCCTCCGGGATCGAGCCTTTTGCTGAAACAAATAACCACTCCCACTGCCCCCCATTTGAGCCTTACTCGGTTCAGATCATTTTTCACTCCGACATGAATCGTTCGAGTTCTAATTCCTTACTGCCATCAATTCGCGATACACGAGGAGTAATCAGATTGGCAAAACCTGTTAAAATAAGGTCGCCACGAATTAAAAATTATTCTCGGACCTAGTTTCTATGACTTGGCTCGCCATCATACTCTCCTGAACTATTACTATTCGTGCTCCTCTTTTCCATATGTAACCCAATCCCTTTCCATTTACCCTATTATTCTTCGAACATTCGGAATTCTTAATTTAGTAAGGTATGACGATTTATCCGAACCCCGGAAACTCAACGTAACGATGAATATTGCGACGTTGGTCCAGTAGGAGAGCATACGTTCAATAACTTGTGACTCGTGGAATCTAATCCCATGCATTCATATTATAAAGTATTCATGGGTTTCGAGGACGCTTATTTAAAATTAAGATAATGATAATGTAATAATTCAGATAATGTAAGATAATGATAGACGTTAGAATATTTTTATTATTTGAGTAAAACATATAAATAATATGGTATTTTTACTAGAATATAAAATAAAATTTATCATAACAGAAAAATTTATGATTGTTTAAATGTCGCACAGAATTTTATTTACGTCGCATTAGTAACTGTACAAGCAAGTTTGTTTGTAAGAAAGTACTTTATATACACTATCGTATAAATTCGGAATAAAACCTACAATTTATCAAAAAACTAAATACATTTTATTTAAGGAAAATTTACCTCTAAAAATCTAATGTTCTCATTAGAAAAATGCAATACAGCGAACTGGAACTTGCTAACAAATAGGCTAAACTTTTTCTACAGCACATGGGATACTTGCAGACTTGTTCTACAACCTTCTTCAGAAGGCCAGCATCCATCGCCATAATCGCAGCTCTTCTAGCAACGTCAACATGCAGGGCATCCGTTTCAATCATGTTCATGTCGAACTCATTACGCTACTACTCAAATAATTTAAATATAACAGACAGATTTTTAAAGTAGCCCCTTTCTCAGCTCGTCGAGGTCGAGCCCACGGGCTTGGAACTGACGTAGAGGAGTATCTTTGACAATATTAAATTTCAGTTTTATGATGAAAATGATACAAAATTTTCGAACAAATAAATTTTTACAAAATAACTATTTGTTAGAAATTTTAATAACATAATTGATTACGTAAAGAGCAGATATACTTGACTTTAGTTACATTTATTAAGATGCATACTGAAGAAATATCAGCAGTTGGAATGAGTGGTTTTGTATCATTTTTTTGGTTTCGTATTTATAATATAACACAATGTGAACTCACAAAAAGTCCGATTGTTAACAATAAATGCGAAACATTTAATATATGTTACATATAAAAATATTGTTTCTTATTTAATGACGATCAAGTATGTTTAACTTAAGATCGATAATGTGGATCGCAAAAAATATTTTTTTAAATGTATGAATTTTCACTTTACTTCCCGGTATAGTAAAAATTTGTGATTGATGTTTTAAACTTTAATAAATTTCTAGTTAGTCTCATTGTTCCTACATAATATAGTAAATTTTCATAGATCATGAACTAATTTTTACAAGAAAATTTCTCTGCGAGTATAGGTAATTTAGTACGTGACATATCACCTGATTTGTCACCTGATACGTGAAGTGATATGTTAAATCATTTTTAATTATTAGAAGATCCAGTAGTGTTATGTGATATCACGATATGAAAAAAAAAATCACAAATTTCGAACGATTTTTTCTATTTGTAAGATGAAGTGATTCCATCCCATTGTGGCTCTATTGTGATAAATGATTTGACAAGTGACGTATCATGTGACATGTCACCTGATTCACCTATTGAAACGAACAAAGTGGTTGATCGTGTGAATTATATCGTTAACAACGATCAAAAGTTAGAAATTCAAAATGAAATAAGTATTTACGCGGATGAAAATTTTTGTAATCTCATAGCTGGGGAGAGGCCGGACATATATCAAGTGTTGTTAAGACTTATAAAAACAAACTCTATTAAAATAAAAACAAACTTACTCTACAGCTAAGTAATGATAGTAGCATTCTTCGGTTTAACAATGGCAATTGATTCTAAACGAATATCACAAAATGTTTTGTAAAATGCATAACATTTCAAATTTATTTTTTCACTTATAAGATAAACTGATTAACCCCATTAGGGCTGTATTGTCATAAATAATTTGTTACGTGTTACGTCACCCGATATGTCACGTGATACATTACGTGATGTTAGGTGATTTATAATTTGTGACGAAGTCACAAGCAGCAGCCTCGTGCTCCCGGGGAGCGTGCTGCCGCCATGTTGGCCAGCACCCGGCGAACAGAGGCGCTACGCGCATACACACTCGCGCGGATGTCGAGCGGGTCGCGGAGGGAGAGAGAGAGCGCGCGAGGAGAGAGGAGTAACGGCGCGCACGGGGAGAGCCTACGGAGGCAGCACGGAAAGAGAGAGTGTGTGAGAAGAGGGGAGCGGCGAGAGACAGTATAGCCGGGCGCACGCGGCACAAGAAAGCGTGGCTTACTGATAAGCCACGTGCGCCGAGACTCGCGAGCACCGGCGAGAGTAGGGAGAGCGCGTCGGGAGGGGAGCGCGTAGAGAGGGAAAGAGAGACCGCGCGGAGTATAGCAAGCCACGGATCGCGCAGCAAGTAAGAAGGTAGACTCGCACGGTTAATTAGGACTAAAGGGGTGCGCGGAATCAAATGTGACGCGATCATCGCAGGATGACTTGCGATCACCCGTGAATAAGAGGTGATGAGCAAAGGGAAATTGCGATGATCGCTCACTTTTCCTTTCGCTACCGTTCAAGCCATAGTCGGAATTTTACGGAGTACGGAAGTAACTTAAAGCGAGTAATTGAGAGTCAGGGTGAGTTTTTGAGAAAGTAAGAGGATTATATTCGAGGTGATAGTGAGTGTGTGTAGTACGGGTCGGGTCGGGGCTAGAGTGTTTTGGTTTATTTCAGATCCAGTTACCCGGAGAAAGAGAGTAAGTGTACCTCCGAGGTAACTTGAGTGTAGGTCGAGGAATTTTCTATTTCAGGTATACAAGGCCCGAGGAAAATTACCTCTTCGCTTAAAAAAAAAAGCGAGAATACCACCTTGTCGAGGAACGCTCAAACGAACAGGGTCGAGAAATTTCCTTCCTAAGTAAATAGCGGGGTCGAGAAATTGTCTTAAAAAAAAAAATAAGAGAAACGAGAATTTTTTTTTCTCTCTTTCCTCATCCTTTCTCGAGTTTCCAGATTTAGCAAGCGTATATCGTGTAAGGGTCGAGTTTTATCGTGACAAGTGACTTTTTCTTCCATTTTCGAGCAAGGTAACAAAACGGCCGCCAAGAGAAGTAAGAAAATGGATTAGTACCAAGCCAGGATGAGGGAGCTCAGTAACTCGGGGGATTATCGAGCAAAATATCGAGACATTATGAGGAAATCCAGTGAAGAGGTAGAAAATAACCTTAAAGAATTAAAACTTAACACGCATGGCAGCGCACGTGCTACGGCAGAGAGATTATTTCGAGGTTATTTGAGGGTCATTGGGGTAACCGAGGTACCCTGGGCAGCAGAAACGGACGAAGCAGAGGACGCCCTAATACCAGAAGAGGAGGAACTCATAATGGCACTGAGCGACAACGAGCCACCGCAAGATACAGAGGATGAAAGGCCGAAAGGGGCTATAAGTAGCACAAGGTCTTCAGAAACTGAAGTACATCGCACGGCACCGACAGCGGAAAATAGAACATTTCTACTAGCAATTCCACCATTTTGATTATCGCAAGGCGGAGCGATCCCAAGAAGGAACTTCGCGGAAGAAGGCAACAGTTTAAGCAGAGAGGGCTTAAAAATGAACCTGCACGTACCACACCTAGAAGCAACAGGTGCATACGGCACGTTATGGAACAGAATCGAGCCGAAAGCAATGTCCGAACTGCTAGATAGCCGCGAAAAGCAACTACAGACTTAGACGAGGAATATCGGCCTACAGACGGGGGATTTATCAGGGTGAACAGGAAAAAGATCACTCGCTCCACCCCAAGGCACCGCAAAAAAATTATATGTCCTGAAAGTAGCAGTTCAGACTCGGAAGAAGAAAAAGAACCCACGTCAAGGAATAAACTTCAAGAGGATTTTCGAGATTGTAGCCCCTGCAGCTCGGTCGATTCAAGGGAGCGATACACACCTTATCGTGGCCCGCGAAGTCGAGTCGAGGATGTACGGAGAAGACAGAGCAGGCCAAGGCAGTCGAGTAACCATAGTTGGTACCTAACCAAAGAAGCAGGAGATTGGTACGAAATCCATCAAGACGATTTCGAGACGTGGAACTTCGCAACATTTGCGGGAGCCTTCAGACGCCAATTCATCGGGGAACTACACGAGGATGTCGTGAAGGAAGAACTCAGATCGTGTTATCAAGGGATGCAAGAAAAAGTAACCCCTTTTTTAACGAGGTTCAGATAAATAATTGGCCATTTGAAGAGACCACCAGCATTGAGAGAGCAATTAAACTTGGCATTCTCTCACCTACGGCCAGAATACCAGGATTCGTTATGGGATAAAAAATTGAACAGCTTCGAGGCAATCGAGAGTTACGGTCGAGAATTCGAGAGACGCGAAACAATTAAGGATAGGTATCACTCCCCACCACGTCGAGATAAATCGAGGATTCCGGGGACGTCTTACGCAAGGCCACACCGCAGTGCACATAAAGTCGCAACGGTCGAGGAGTCCTCGGACAGCGATGATGATAGCCAGACAGATAGTAAGAGAGGGAAGAAGAAAGGAGCGAAAGGGCGAATAAAAGAGAGTAGTGAAGAAGTAGCCGCTTTCAACACTAATGGGGCAGGGAGACCGACCAGCAACTGGCCACCGAAAGGAGCGACAACGGCAGGGCCTCGACGTTCGCAAAACGAACCAATGGGCCCAAAAACAGTTAACGATGACACAAAAAAACAGAATATGCTCGTTAGCCAACCAACACCGTACATCTTACAGCCAGCTGAGGTACCACCAGCGATGGGCAACACAGCATTTGTGGAGCCGTGCTTCATTTGCCAGTTGGTAGGCCACCGAGCAATGAAAGTTTAAGAAGATTAAAATATATCAAAAAGTAAATAGCAAGAATAGCATGTAAATTGTGCAATAAACGAATTAATAAAAATGATAAATCACTGCGTTGAAAAGGCGACTGAACAAATAAGGCTCGATCTCAATCTTCGGCGGCTCTAGCTGCGACTCTTTCTCTCTCAGCTGATTTTGCTCGCCCTTCGTCTTTCTTTTTACCATCTCGCCCTTTACTCTTGCTCCGCTCCGCTCGACCGTACGCCTTCTTATCTTTTCTTCGCTCGAACCGCACTTTTGACTGCTTCTCTCTCGCAGGCTCTTGCTTCGCCCCTCCATCAGCCCGTGTTGTGGTGACTGGAGCTAAATTGCTCGAGCTACGGTACTACAAGTCGCTCTCTTCCGCATGAACTTGCTCGAATGGAGCGATTCTTACTTGGCGATGCTGCTTCAGAGGAGTGTACGCTGAAGCAGGAAAAGCTGAATCCGAAAGAGGAAGCGATGGCTTATATGCCTTCTCTTGAGCTCTCCGCAACTCCTCACGCTTTCCTAACCTCTGCAATTCCGGAAAAGTCTCGAAATCTCTCCTCTCAATGCACAGTCGGTATGATGGATGCAACTTCTGATATACTTGATCCAGCTGCTCTCCTAACATCAGCGGTGGCTTAAGCTGATCGAACAAATCACGCACTTTTAGCAAGTATGTCGAGATGTCTTCACTCGGCCCTTGTGTGCGCACTTCCAGCTCTTAGCGCAATCTTTCCTGCATATCTTCAAAGCTATATAGACGGAATGCATCGACAAAATCATCGTAACTTTTCCAAAATTGATACTCACGACGAAACCATTCATAACCAGGCGGATAATACAACGACGTTGGTGGCAACGGCTGGTTTAAATATGTCCTCGATGGTTCGGCGCGAACTCCGTATCCACTCGCTTGCGCAGCTCCAGCGCAAGAAGGATTGTGAGCGACTGAGACAGACGACCAAATTGGAGGCTCATAATATCCTGGTACTCCTCGTGGCATTGTGCATTGTGAATACACTGCTGGGCCGGTGCTGCTTCCCAAATTTCCCAAACTCTGCGCTAACTCAACAATCGAAAAATTTACTCGATCATTCGCGCAAGGAATATTTCCGACAGCAACTGCAACTGGCAGCTGTGAAACATTCGACAATGGCAATGAACAAGTAGAAGAAACGACGCTGTGACCTTCACTTCTCAAGTGTCTATCTGGCTGCGATGACAACACTGAAACATCAGAGCCCACATTTAAACCAAACCGTTGAAGACTCATAACCACTTCCCCGTCATTTAACTTATTAATTGCGCACTAAAGTTTTTATGCGTCCGCCGCGGGATCGACACACATTAAATCCTCTTGGTTAATTTCGAGCGAAGCTCGACTCTAATCTAAATTTTTCATTGTATACACGCGATATTCTCTCGGTTAGTCTTGTCAATAGCTCGGATGACCCGATAAGCTTACATACAAGAAAAAAGTATAATAAAATATCGATTTAAAAATTTTATCAGCTTAAATACAAGAGAAAGAATAAAATAATCAATGCGAATATTATTCAAATTACTGGCCAAATTCCTTTTACTCGTTGCATTCTCTCCCAATACTTATACACGAACGGATTTATCAAAAATGACCGCCAGAACGCTTCCCCTCGTGGTGTTCGTTCTGTGTGCGCGCCGCGATGGCGAATTCACGACGCGATCCCGTTGACTTTGCCACGGCCTTTACCGTGGCCCCACATTAGCTGCGCCAAATGTCACACTTTACTGGGGATCAGGGCAAAGCGGCGGTTCATGGGGAGGGAAAACTAGCAGGTGCGTAAATAAAACAACTGCAATACACCCAACTCGTAACTTTCTTCATGCACACAACAATATTTATTAATTCAAATTTTCTAAATCACAAATAGAGGTATATCGATACTACAACAACCCGGGCGCCAGGTGCATGCGTCACTTGGAGCAAACTTTTATCGCAGGCTAGCTCGCAGACGGAAGGAAACTACTAACCTACGGCTACAGCTATAGCACCTGCTGTAACTCTCGCGAGTTCGAAATACTAACCGCGACTCCCGACGACACACGCACACGCACACGCACACACACGCACGCACGCACGCTCGCACGCACGCACACACAGCTCCAGCTATTGCTTCAGCTACGACCAAGGCGTTGTAGGGGAAAGAAGGGGCGGGAAGGGAATACCGCTGCCTACAGCGGGGCATAGGGGTATGGGCGCGCGTATATGTGCACGCGACGTCGCACGTCGAGGCTCCGCTCGCCAACGCCGGTGTATACTCGCGCGTAATTGTACGTTTTTAACATGACACGTAATTTGCCGTATTACAATGTATAATTGTTTTTTAGACACTATTCAAAGTATCAATTTAACTAATAAAAAGTCTAAAAGGCATAAAATTATCTATAAGTAGAATTGATTATAACCTTATAATATATAAGGTTGTTTGAGAATACCGTAAATTATATATGAGTAACATGCTGTGGGTGGTAAAAATAAAGGTGAACAACATTGAGAAAAATTAAATTATAATATAGATTAAAACTGTTTATAAAATCGTAATTACTATTAAATAATTACTGTCGATGAATAATCTGAATTACAATTGTTTAATTTGTAACGTTGTACTTTTTCGATGTCCCTGTACAACCCTACAACTTATTTATTGGGCAGGATCCGGAGGCTGATTG
>JAWWEQ010049680.1:0-12986 GCA_035583055.1 Torymus tubicola
CGCCCGCCCATATCTCAGCTCCGTACAGCAGCATCGAGTGGGTCACCGTCATGAGCAGTCTCCGTATACTCGGCCTCATAGAAATTCAACTATCACGATGCAACATGGCCAACATTTTAACAAATGGGTAGGAAAAATGGCCAGTTAATCGTCAGCGACACGGAAAGAAATTCTGCAGTAAATTTTACCATAGTTCTATAGTAATTCTGTCATACACTACCCAAAGTTGAGATTTTATTAGAGTCCTAATAATTTGTATAATAACTTACATAATTTTTATAAGAAACGTGATGTTACGTGTGGCTACACGAATGAATATAAAAAGCCCGAAATAAGCAAAAGGCCTCCGATTACAATGTGACGCCGATTAGCACAAGTCCGGCCGGTGACGGCCGTGGCTTGTTGGTAGCGTCTGTGACTCGCGAGTCGGCGGCTCTGATTCGATCCCAGGGTCCGTCACTTTTTGTTAAATTATTTTACGAGAAATACAATCGTAACAGTGAATAAAAACTACGAAAATTCTAGTACATTTTATTAGAATGCGGGAGTAAAAATTACAATGTAATATAGTAAATTATGAGAGCTTGTAGATAGTACTATCGAACCTAACAAACTTCACTATGTCACTATAGCAATTTTTCTACTCGCACATGCGCAGTGTGCCGCTTTGGTGGACGGAACAAACGCATGTTGGCGCATGTATCGCTATCATCAGTTGTTTAACCTTTCGCAAATTAAAATAAATTTTATGTAAATAATATTAATCATGAATAAATAAATCTATTTTCTAAAACTTATTATCTCAAAAAATATTTTTAGATGTTTAATTTTCGTTGCAAACAATCCGGGTGTACTTTTTATTTAACACTTTGTGTGTCGGTAACTAATAAGAGGGCGATTCGAATTCTCCTACTCAAATGTTTTCAGTGGTGCAGTCGGCAAGACGTCGGATTCCCAACCCAAGGATCCTTGGTTCAAGTCTCTACGAGTACGAAAGTATTTTTAGAAATTTAATTAATTTTTAATATGTAATATTAATATATGCGATCTTTCTAATATTAAAATATTATAAATACCGTGTCGATATCAATTTTTTAGAGTTATTTTTCCATGATTAAATTTTACTATAATGAATTGTAAAAGTTTGTACGTTGTCAGTCTGTGAAAAGATTACTACAGACTATTGTAAAATTTCCTATAATTCTTGTAAAATTTACTAGGAAATTTTTCTCCGTGGATGAAACTCTTTTTCTCCAGTTATATACCCATTTCATAGATTGGCACTAAAATGACATGACCTTAAAATTTTCTTTTTAATTTTTCTTACAAATTCAACATTAAATTGAATGACATATAACTTTAACTGATAGCTTCCTACAATATAAATAATATATGAAGGCCAGAAAAACATTTACGATAGTCGTTTTAGAGATATTTCGAAAACTTTCTTTTTTATCATTATTTTCTGTCTTTCTCGCTCCTCCAATATAACTAGACTTTTACTACCTATTTTTTAACTAAAAAACTGTCTAACTTTAAAACCTCTTAAATAGATAAAAACTAGCTTGTGCCAATCTACGATAAACTCATTCTATTTTTCAATCTAGAAAATGGTCAAATAATAGGAGAAAAAACGTTTCATCGCGAGCTAGAATTTGGAAAAAAGAAATACCTATTTTATAGCAATCGCCAAAATAAATACCCAGTTATTAGCTATAAAATGTTGTGGATTTCCACCAGGCTATGCTGGCAATGTATTTGACCCTACTCTTGGCGGCCATGTTTATCGCCGACCACCAATCCCAATAGGTTAACCAATAATTAGTCTTAAGAAAGGTTAGCAAAGAGCGGGCCAATTTACAATTTAATAATTGTTCCGTTAAATTTATTTTTACTGAGAAATAGACAAATGTTTGCACGTATTATTAAGAATTAATGTATTGATTTAAATCTAATCCCTCTATAAAAAAATCGCCTTCGAACATCTAGAGCCATCGCTGGCTCAGCCACCTTATTGCTTCAAGAGGAAGCTGCATAGCCTAAACACAACACCAGTAGAAAAAACAATGGTTCAAGAGACAAAGAATGAATCTTATGCATTACTCTCGCACCGGCGACGAGTAGTCCCTGTCGGATCGCCAATCTGTAAAGACATATATCAATTATTCATATTCAAGGAAAGACTTATACTATACTTTGTACACACGTTTACTTACCTTGTATTGTGCGTAAGTGAAAGTATACCTGTATGATTTACCTCCTGTTGGTCATCCACCGGGATATATTATCACGGAGCGCGGGGATTAGGTCACCCCGGATGACACATAATTGTTCTTATTATTTGCTAACGCTAAAGCAATTAATTCAAAACATAACATGAAATAAAGTTTATTAAATCAAATATTAAATCTCAAAAATATACATAATTCTACAGCTCCAGCACGGCGATTGAGCTGTAGCAGCGAGTCGCGGACGACGTCGTAAACCACGCGGCAAATTACTATGCGCACACACACAAGTTAGAGGGAAAGAGGGAGGCGACTTACACTAGGGCCAGCTAAGCTTCAGCACTCGTTCGTTCCTTGACACTCTTCCTGGGCGCGGTGGGTGCTTTCCAGGGTGGCACATACTCGGGAACCACGTAAGCTCGGCACGACGGTTGCTTACGAGGTTGATCGCCTGGCTGCTTGATACGGAGTAGGCAGAGGAATAGCATTTTCGTCGCTACCTCGCCTTAGTCGAACTTAGCTCTCTTCGTCATCCTTCGGCCGAGATCGGCTACTGCTCGGGCTTGACTCTTGGTAACACGACCGGCAGCCTCGTGTTTACATCGTAGCCGGCGTAGAGAGAGTTGGTCTTGAGCATTGTATATTTTCTTCTATCGTCGTATACGGCGAATAAATTTAATATAATATACTTGACTAAAGCTGTGACTGGAGCTTCTAGTCTTCTAACATTGTCAACAGCCACTGTCTTCTCACCTTGACTATTCCTTGTTGGAGCGATAGCTATTTGCGGCTATAGCTATATATGGAGCGATTGCTGTTTGCTGTTGCAGTTATGGGCAGCATACTCCGGTAACATATGCCGCATGTAAAGCACTTCTAGTAAATAGATTCAGTGACCCAAGTTCGGAGGAGTTACTATTTAATAGACTAAGCGTATGCTATCAATTGTAGAATCAATCGCACGAAAAATAAATTAAAAGAACACATACAATTAAATAATCAAGACGCTCATACTATAAATATTAAAAATACATTTTACGAAAATGTCGCCAAAAATACTTTTATAAATGGCATTAAAGAGCCTTACCACTCTTACTTATTACACTTTGATTTAGACGACATTGAAGCATGTATGATCAAATCAAATGCCGTAAATATGATAATCATGAACAACAAAGTGTTTTTCTTAATTTCGCACGACAGCATGAAAACAAACCTAAGCCAAACGTATTCGGTACAGTCAATGCTAAAAGTACAAACCCATTTGCGACTAATAGTAACCCGAAAATTATTCATCCTTCAAATAATTTACCAAGTACTTCAAGAAATACAAATCCATTTTATTTACAACCGACATCCGCATTTGCACAAACACAACCCGGATTCACCTCCACAAATTATCGTAATAACAATTTTGGTCAAACTAATAATAATCTGCCAAGACAACAAAATTACCAACAACACCAATGTCAGTTAGTACAAGAAATACTAATAAACACGGCAGTAATCCAACAAATAAATCGAATAATTCACGAGCACAAAATAATTTCAAGCCAAGAACGGACTTCTTTAGAAGCACATGACCAGCGAACTTTATCGCTGAAGAATTGCATCATCAACAAGAAGAAGGAGAAGAAGAAGCGATCGATTATCAAAATGACTCACCTATACCAGAGCATGAAGAATTTAATTAAGAAAACGAAGAGAGTGATAATTACGAAAATTTTTAACAGACTCCCAATACAATAGAAAAGAATGTGATAAATTTAAATTCAATTAGCAACTCACCCGAATTACCACACATAATCACGTCAAATCCACCCCTTTAAATTCTCATCGATTCTGGAGCCTCATCATCTATTATGAATCCAGAAATCACGTATAAATTATTTTCAAAATTCATATTTCCATATGAATTCGAAATTAAATCGGTGCACAAAACAACAAAAGACACACGCTCTTACCTTTCCTATATTAAGTTAATACGGAGACGATACACCTATGACCTTCTTAATAGCAACATGGCACTCTACGTATGATTGTTTAATAGGACATAAGGATTTGCAGAATTTAGAAGCGAATATTAATTACAAAACTCAAAATTTTAGCACATCTAAATGCAAAATAAATTACTTTCAAAATATAATGAACGATCGTAAAGATGTTAAAGTGAATCATCATCAAGAAATAGAATTACAGATAAGGGCTGATCGAGGAGATTCGGGAAAAATTAGTGGTGAGATTATTATTTGTGTTCCAGGTTCAGCCCTTGGAGAAGAGAAGGAAGGCGTGACTCCCGGATTATTATTGGTATTATAAATTCATTAAATACAATTAACAACATTCAATAAACCAACAATTAATTATATGTTGTAAGAGTTTCATTTGCGAGTGTGGTTGTGCGTGTGTCCTGTGTTGTCTATTCTCTTCTTTCTTTTCGTATATGTGCATATTTAGGTATAATTGAAGTCGGAAGCATCAGCGAAGGTGATTGCAGTGAGAAGAGGGTGTTGCTAATTCTGAACCCCCTTATCGCGTACGAGTCTCTGGTCGAGCAGAGGTAGTGATAGGGTGACGGCTAGGTCATCAGAAAGCTTTGGCCAATGTTAGCGAGTCACTACGTCACACAATGAAAACGAACAAAAGATGATATTATCACTTGGAATTAATACTTATAAGGAAGACAACGCACTTTCAATGATAGCCCAGGCATCTCTACTGTCGCATCTCACGAAGCCAAAGAAGCAGGTGAAACGCTTGATGATCATATGGCAACCGTACACACCTCTGATGAGGATTTGATTTTCGCCAAACGATTAAAATTAATTAAAACAAATATTCATACACCTTCAATCGATCGAAATAATTTTGAACATGTCATTGAATCAGAAGCATATGTAATTGAAAATCATAAGAAAATTTGAAAAAACGAGTCATCACCTTTTTACGAAGAATTATACAAGTAAAGGGAAGAAAAGAATAATTGTCTAATGTTTCAGACAGAACACTTGAAAATAAGGAAACTTTCCTCAAATAAAATCACATCCCATTTTCAAAAATTATTAACAGAAAAACAACAAGGCCCTTCATTAAATTACTAAGTACACTGTCAAAAACATCGATAGAATTTAAGGAGCAGGAAAAGAGTAAGACAAATTTCTTCTCTGCAGGAAGATGAAGCTGGCACTACTTCTGACATCGTCGATTCTTCTGCTAAAAGAGTAACGAAATCAATTAAAATAAAATGCACTACGAGTACTAACAAGGAACTGGAAGAACAATTGGAAACTATCATGACTTACATTTCAACATTGATGTTACTTCGCTTTTCAAAACTTTGAGTCTTGAAAATTTGCACGATCAGATAGGAGTTTGTGAAGTTATTAAAGTAATGTAATAAGAATGATCTTTTCTCGGGAGTAAATAGGAAAACAACCTATTTCGAGAATTCAATATATTATAAATAAAGTGATTCTAAATTAAATAATTATAGTGCCGCGGGAGTGAAATTTTGAATTAATAGCTAAGTAAGTAATATACGGGATATTACGTTATCCAGTAAGTGTTTGGCTGGAAAAGACGATAAGGGCGAAGCAATCTGGAGCAATAGAGAATAAGAACCGGGTTGAGAGGGAAAATAACCTCATTCGCGAGATTAAAATTATACAAAATTGTCAAAAGCAAATACTGCGGCGCTTAAACAATTGTGGTGAGAGGTTACATAATTTAGAACAGAATTTAGGAATTGCGGATAATGCAGCGAATAACAGTGGCATTGAAGCTGAAAGCGCGAAAAGAGCATGTAAGATTTTACAAGATAAAATCTTAAAAACTTTGGTTTCATGGATGACAAGTTAGATAAGAAATTTAATGAAATATATGAGAAGGAAAAAAATTGTTAATTAAAATGGTAATATTAAATTAATAAATTAAATGATTAAGTAAAATAAATAAATGATAATGGCGAAATATAGGAAATAAGAGCTAGCTATGCAAAATTATCTAACCATGAAGAATTAAAAGAATCAAGCTTATTAAAGCAAGCCGAAATTCTATGTAATGAAGTACACCAGAATCTACAGACAATAATACCATCAAACATGAGAACGAAAAGAGGGTTAATAAACGGATTAGGCACAGCGATAAAGTACGTTTTTGGGAATCCAGACGCAAACGACTTGAGAAAAATAAACAACTACTTAAATTCGCTACAACATCAACAGCAGGAGAATGTATTTGCCTTAAATAAGTCAATAAGCGTAATAAATACAATAAATCAACAAATAAGTAACAACACGGATGTAATTAATAAAAATTTAAAAGACATATGGAAGGCTATAAATAACCAAACTTTGCAATCAAATCTACTTGAAGCAGTCATGACCCTCATAACCCAGGAGTAACATTTCCTCGGATTACTTAAAAAACTTAAAAGATCATTTATTTTTAATGAACAATTATTCGACTTGGAAATATTAACTTATGACCAAATATGGAATATACGTGTTCATTTATTGGCAATCTACTTTTAGAAAGAGTTAATACTACACTACCATAATTTGCTTGATTTTCGCTTTGTTCAGGGATCAATTGCATTCACACAAAATCTTATTGTATACATCATTAAAATCCGTATCCTTAATCCTATTGAGTTCTCACTTTATCAAAGACTTGCTGTAATCAATTACAACAACCAGACTGAAATTACCACCACACCATGGAGCTTGACTGGTTCGTCTATAAAACTATTTGCTAATAAATGCCGACAGATGAACGGAAAGAACTTTCTATGTCAGCAAATTTTAACGGAGAAAGTCAAACCGATTATCATTTCAATTAGTCCACCTTAATACTGACATACAAATTATCTGAAAATTTGACGCTAGTATCGAGCAATTACCCTATCAAGGTTAAACATGATAATAATCAAATGATGATCCACGGAACATATGAAATACAAGGAGCTGATGTACAAATACAGGGATACCGACTTCATAAGAATCTTGGAGAAATGGAACAATCCAGTTTAATCTTACTTATAATTATCAAAAATCACCAGTTGAATTTTGAGCCTTTAAAAACTTTTACATCACCTACATTAAGTATGTCAGTTTCTAATCAAATTAGGACTGCATTCATCATGTCTACAAGTTCAATCATATTAGTATTGCTTTCGATAAAAATTACATCGGTTTACTTAGTATACAAAATAAAAATCAAGAAACAGCACCGTCAACTCACCAAAAAGCCTGAAGTTGAAGATACTAAAGACGAGGACGTCATTGAACTTGGCCGTGGAGGAGTTATGTGAGTCAGCCTTCGAGCATCTAGAGTCATCGCTGGCTCAGCCACCTTATCGCTCCAAGAGGAAGCTGCATAGCCTAAACACAGCAGCAGTAGAAAAGACAATGGGTCAAGAGCCAAAGAATGAATCTTATGCACTACTTTCGCACCGGCGACGAATCAGTCCCTGTAGGGTCGCCAATCTGTAAAGATGTATATTAATTATTCATATTCAATGAAAGACATACTATACTTTGTACACACGTTTACTTACCTTGCATTGTGCGTAAGTGAAAGCCGCTGACAACGACGTGGTGTTCTGCTCGGTCGGAGACATCGAAATAAGTACTATTTTATAATATATTGTAGAATCCCTATAAGAAAGACGGTGTGAAACGCTTTTCTTTTACGCTAATAATATATAGATATATACTTGGCATACATATGGAATGATTAGGGGGGGGGGGGTATACGCGGTCTATATAAATCCGGGATAGCAGACGTTCCGCTCAATCAGAGCCTTACCCTTCTATAGGTAAGTTGTGCTTTTAATTGTGGATCCTTATGAAGCAGTAGATTATAGAATAACAGCAAATTTAGGATAAGATAGAGAGATTATGTACGAATTAAAACACACTATAAAACAACACAATATTTTCGCAAATTCTTATGCAATGATGAAAGTAAAAATTGATTGTCAGCGTGAATTAGCAGGGAACAATACGGAACCTGAATTCCAATTAGTATTTAGTTTGAAACCATGGTATAACCAGCCGTAACAGATATAATTTACCAAGAGTAAATGAAGTTGCTGCTGTTTTCGTTAGTACAGCAGATGGCGACATTCCCGAGTTATACGTTACGATACGAAATAAGAATTCACAAATATTACATTCAATAAGTTCTATGGACTCAATCATTGAACCTGTGATTTAGCCACTTTTTATCCGCATGGATCATTAGATTAGCATAAAAATATAATGAAAAAAATAGTATTAGTAATAGAAATGGAGAAATAAATGATGGCCATGAAAAACAATACTACCAACAAGGTCGTCGAGTAACAAGATGTTCTTATATTAAATACAGAATAAGTATTAGACCTGGCGTATTTAATGCATTTTTATTTGGTCGTAGATAGTTATGTTAAAGTAGGAAGGGATCCGATTAAATAAGTTCGTAATAATAAAAAGCGGCTTCGTATTGAATCGTATCAAGGTTTAGTTGATCATTTAAATAATAGTGCAAATAGTATGAATTGCCAACTAGGAAAAAGGAAAACATGATTTGTTCATAACGATGACATGCAATCCCAATTAGCGCGAAATTCGCGATAACCTGTTTCCAGGTAAACAGGCTTCTGATCGTCCTGATATTTGTGAAAGAGTTTTTCATTTGAAGAAAGAACTTTTATTGACACTTATTGTAAAGGAAAAGTATTTTGGTAATGTAGCAGCACATGTACATGTTGTTAAATTTCAGAAACGGGATTTAACACATGTACTTAAACCCATTACCATTACTTTAAAGTATGGTTATAAATTAGCAACTGTGGATCAAATAAATAAATTTATATGTGCGGAAATTCCTGATCCTGAGAGTGATTCCGTCACGGAGCGCGCGTCAACCTGACTGCCTGATCTGTTTCCTGCATCGAGGTAGTGAAGTCACTGCTAGTATGTGAATCACTTGTCTTATCGCTCTGATGCAGCTGTTCTTTGGGAGCAAACTGGTTTACCGTTTGAATGACTTTCGGATCGGATATGGTGGTAAATATATGCGCACGCTCACCTCCTTTTTGCCTAATCAGTAATCGGCCTCCAGAGTGCTAAACATATTTAAAGTTCAGCCCCTAGACGACGGAACGTAGGCTCTTGAAGGTTTGACAGTTTCCTCGGTGGAACTTTTCATTAATAAATTTTATGATTAAACATACAGGCAATTGAGACTAGCCCCAGCAGTCCAGAATCAACGTCAACATATTGTAAGGTAACTGTTGGCAAGCGTGGGCTTGGCTCGCATTATATTCTTGACCAAGCTTTCCTCTGCCTCGTACTACTATTTCTCCTGGACGAGCTTCAAAGTGCATAACACGTGTTCTGAGGACATTCTCCATTTCAACAGACGAAATTACTGTCCTGAGAATCGCTAAGGCAATTTAGTTGGTTATTTTAACCGGTTCTTTATCGCTATTTATTAACCCTTTCAGGACCGAACAATGAAAATTAATACAAAATTGTTTTTATTCACTCTTATTGTATCTAAAATACGTAACTAAGAAAAAACAACAAAAAAAGTTTTTTGTTCATTTTTTATTTTTTTATTTCTTTTTTTCTTTTGCTTTTTTCTGTTTTTTTTTTATCGTTTTTCAATAATAAAGCAACAGTAACAAATATACACTATAATCTTCCAATTGAGTCATCATGAGTTCAAAATATTCAAATCAATTCAAAATATTCAGTCAAAGGGTTAATATTTCATTTGAAATGAATTCGCAGAATTCAAAAACAGCTTAAAAGGATGAGCATAATACATTAGAAGTATTCTTGGTAGAGTGGACGGAACTGTCAATCATTGCCTAGGCATATTGCCTCATACGCTAGTAGTTTCCGCATCTTCCCTGGAAGCATACTGAAAACTCAAGTAGCTACTAAGCACTTTGTCAAATTTTTTATTCATAGTTTTATTTTTCTATTTTTCTCGAGAAGTTGCTAACATCTGGTATTTGGTCGAGACGGAGACCCTTATGACCAGCTCTATATTAATAGAAATTTCTTCATCACTAGATGCGCAGGCGGCGCTGTGTGATACCGGGCTCCAATTCTCTTGATACCTCAACTTGTTCAACTGCTTGTCAAGCATATCGAATAGCTGGAAGAAGAGTTTTAATTTGCTTACGGGAACGAGTACGTGGTGACTCCATCCATGATTTCACAAATCTTGTTGACGCAATAGTCACGGACAAAGTGTTAGTCTCCTTCTCTTTGCCAGATTTTCAATTTACCACTATCGGAAATATAAACTTTTTCCTAATATTCGTGAATTTAAGCTTGATTTTCAAGGTCAAACATTCTTTTTTTAATCGGCTTTATTTTTCTTTTGTTGGAAATTACATACACTTTTAAAATCTGTTTGTGTTACATCTCTGTCATATTCCTACCCAAAGTTATACGATTTTGTCCAAAAGTGAATCGAGTTGATGCGCCTTCTCTGCTGATACGATATGTTCACCTTCTTATAAAAAGTCCCTATGAGCACGACCCCCGAAAATGACTTTTAGAGAGGTCGCTAGGAGTTGTAAGATGCTAAGATACTAAGATGCTACGATCTAGGGTCAAGAAGCCGTAAACAGGCCGAGTGTATACCAAACCATAAACAGGTCAGTCGCTTATGTTTCTTGAAATAATTTAATCCCAGGCCATAATCGAACGAAATCCACCTACACCCATGTAGCTCCTAAAAACTACCCCTATGAAACTACAAACAGACTAACCCACCTAACCCTGGAAATAGCGGGTTTAGTCGCTTATTTTTCTTAATATAATACAAAAAGAAGATATTTGAGCAAAATTCAAGTGGATTAAACACTGTTAGAAAATTTCCATGTATATAGATATACATTGTGTATATTTTGAAACGCAGAATGTAAACATAGTATATCTACATATAAGGAAGTTTTGTTACAGTGAATAGGGCAAGATTTGTAATTTAAAATGCTGAATCAAATTTTTGAAAAAGAATAAATAAATAAGTCGCGATGATACAGAAGCACAAATCTAGTCCGAAATCCCGATTTTAAGGCAGGATATGTAAAAAACCCAACTTGTTAGAGAAAGGGTATCCCCCACCCTCCTATTATAATAGTGAAAAAGATACCCTTCCTGGAATTCCAAAAAATTTTGGCAGTTGTTCAAGCATGCAAAATGATGACCTCTCACGGTATTTTCAGCTCCGCCTCGCCCCTCCCCCCGGCACCTAAAAAACGGATTTTTTATAAATAATTTGTTTAGCAAAATAATTGCTTTGGAAAATCTGAAAAAATACGAGTGTATTCTACATAAAAATATATATATTTTCAATTTTTTTCGTCATCTTAGAACCTCAGAAACTAACCTAAAAAAAATAAAATTGAATTAAAATTGTTCTATAATTGAGCCATATTGCAGTTCAGGCATGAAAAACAGTGGAAAGTAAATATTTGTCCACTTTATGTGGCTGAATTTTTTCAGATTTTTTTGCAGTGGTGGGTCATACCTAAAAATGCAGATAACTGCTTTTTTAAGCTATTTTCAACTATTTTTGGCCTCTGTCGCCTTACCAAAGGCAGTTACGATAAAACGGATAGCACCATCGCATTCTACGCGAAAAAAATATATAAAAAACATGTACAGCTTTTGCTGCCAATATTTTTCGGCTAGTCAATCACAAATAACAAAGGAAAGCCAGACTGCTGTGGACACATGGGAAAGCCTTGATCCTTCATTCACTTGATTTTACTCTTCATCCTTGATTTATGCATTATCATCTAAAAATATTGGTTGCAAATATTGCATATATTATTGAGGTATTTTTTCCGTAGAAAGCAATGGTATCATCAGCTTTGCTGCAACAAACTTTGGTAAGACCATAGACGTAAAAACAACTGATGATAAACGATTTTTCGGTATTTGTGCCTTATTTTTGGATTTTACAATTGGCCGGTAAAAACTTATTTTATTTTCTAGTAATACGTATTCATATTCATAACTAATTCATACCATATCAAGTAATTTGTTTATAATGCAAAACTTTTTCCACGAATTATTATCACACATTAGTCTAAAATTAATTATATCTATTAATTGGTTAAAATATGTATATATGTTTGTTGTTACAAGACAATTTCGTATAATGTTTTACCTTGCTGTTTACTAATTCTGTAAATTGGTGAAGCAAATACAGTGTACTCTGCGGAGTAAACCAATAAAAGAAAGTAAATTCACGTTCTCATTCTTAATTAGATTATTAACAGTTTCAATGGGTCTTTCAGTCGTTCGGTGGCGCAAGTAAAACGGAGTGCGGTTATTTGGAATTAATTGAAATATTGTACTTTCTACGACATGAAATAAATTGCAATATCCTTTTTTGTGTTGCATATAAATATTACATTCATTGTACGATAATTTTGTCCACCCCCTAACGGATTGCAGAGAGTTATCGAGAAAAACACTATTGCCAACTCATTGGCACGCAGCTTCCTCAAAATAATTTATTGATTCGTTTTATTTAAATTAAAATTCAAAAAATAAATTTTTCACGATAAAAATTGGAAAAATGCTATGGAAAATAATAACTTGTAATTTTTTTATGGCTATTAATTGTTGTTCCATTTGTAATTTATTTTTTTGTAATTTCAATACTTGTATGGAATGGAAAACAATCGCAAATACAAACTCTGATGAAATACTATTTTTGATCAAACTTTTCTTCTTCAAG
>JAWWEQ010049681.1:0-12985 GCA_035583055.1 Torymus tubicola
AATATAGTGAAGGAGGACATAATATCACTCAAAAATGGCACAGAGAAGAAGCAGAAATCGACGGATGTCCGCATCCCGCAGATCCAGCTTAGGAATCCTGGCTGATAACACAGACATCGTTGACAATGGTAAGTCCTTGCTGTTAACTTTGATTACAAGAGCTTATAAATTATAATTTTTAGATAAAAACATTTTTACAACACCCACCGGTTGCATCTACTCTGATCAATATAAATATAATAATTTTTTAAATAAACTATTTTTTAAGTATTATTAGTTTTATGCATAAATACTTTCATTTATATAGATACTTATTATGTGTCTTATTGCAGATGATCCTTTATGGTACAACAAATCAATTATTAGGCCTTCAACATCTTTTAATATATCAAAAGATGCAACTTCTGTATTGAATGCTGATTCAACTACAAACATATCTCAATTATCCGACAACTGGTTTGAGAACATAAGTCAATCAGATAATTCTAAAATAGTACAGGAAACAATAAGAAAAAATATTAGTAATCGTCTAATTAATGGTAATAAGGTTTGCCTTGATATTAATATAATTATAGGTTTTGTTTATTGGCTGTTTAGTTTTAATTATTAATAGAATTGATTAGAATACATATAAAAAATAAACTCTTATATTATTTACATATATAAAATTTATTTTCTATTCTATAAAATCATTTGTAAAATGATCTAAATTATTTAAAATAATAAGAGTTTAAATTTACAGAACAAAATAATTCTAAATTTGTGGAGCCAAACACTGAATCAGAAAGTGAACATGAATCTCAGAAGAAACGAGCAAAATTTAAATTAAGTCAAAAAACCAAAAATAATAAAACTGTTGATAAAAGTAATGCATTTTTAAAAGCATTAGAAAAAACAACTGATTCTCATACAAAAAATATAACAAATATACATATGTCTGATGTAAATGATAGCGAATCCAATAATGATGACTCAAGAACAATTAAAAAGTTAAGACCAAGATTTGCGGGAAATAGAAAACCTTCAAAAGAAATAACAAATAATTTTGATGATGTGTTGTACAGTGATAGTGCATCAGAAAGGATTGAAACTAATTCATCTGCAAAACGGAAGAGTGACATAAACAATACAACTAGTTATACTCCTGAAAAAGTCAGAAAAATTGAACAACGACATTCAGACATTCAAGAAAAATCTCATTATTCTTTCAACAAAACTAAAGATAATACAAATACATCACATACAGAAATGTTAAAAAATAAAAGTGTGAATAAAACATTAATTGAAACATCAAGGAAATCACTCCGTAATAAAACAATTGATAATATCACAATCAATCCACCTGAATTAGATTCACACAATGAACCTACAGATAATACAATAACAGAAACTCCTTCAAATCAAGAAATCACGACTAGAAGCATGTCAGTGACACCATCAAAAGCTAGAACTTCAACTAGATTATGCCAAAGAAAATCTATGAATGTAAATAAAAGATCTGAAGAATCAATGAACACAAATTCTAGTACAATTAGAAGCGAATTACGAAAACAACGACCATTCTCTCAGAAAAACAAAAGTAAAACTAATGAAAATCTATTTGATGATGCTTTAGATTCTGGAAACAATTCGGTATGTATATATTTGTTTCATAAATATTACAGATGTTAGGAAATTTATATTATTTATTTGTAGTAACTGAGGTATATTTTTTTATTTGTTTCTATACAGAAGAAAAACAAAATTGAATCTGAAGAATCTCACAAAGACTTAAATAAGTCAAATATTGAGACTGGTTACAATGAAGTTTCATTTAATGAAAATTCAGTCATAAACAACATTTCAAAGGTTAATAAATTTAATATTTTAGAATATATCACATATTAAAAACAAATTAATAATATTTATTTAATTCATTTCATGTTAATTACTTATACAGAATAAGACTATTGAAAAGAGTCTGAAAGCTTCCCAAAAAAGCAGATTAAGTAAAACGTTGAACAGCTCAAAATCTTCATCTAAACCAGTTGATAAATCAACTAATAATCACTCACTAAACGATTCTGCGAATATAAAATCTAATACACAGAAAAAATCACATTTTAGTCAACAAGATGAAAGTAAAGATGAAGATATTGAAAAAAACAATGAAGAAAATGAAGATGAAGATACTAGAAAAAGTAATAGAGAAAATGAGGATGACAATACTAGAAACAGTAATAAAGAAACTGAGGATGAAGGTGAAAGTTCTTCAATACCCAAGCATATCAGAAGAACAAGATCACAATTGTTTAAAAAATCAGGATATGAAGAAAACGATGAGAATGCTTTTGATGAAATTTTGGACATTGTAAATACATTGTTTTACTATTTTTAATTTACTTCAAAGCTAAAACACTAACAAATAATATCATTGAATATTTAATCGTTTTATTTTTACAGGACAAAAGTCGAAGAACAAACATAACTCTATCCAATAAAACTGTCAATCCAAATCTATCAATACTCACTGGTGATGCATCCAAAACTGAAAAAAAGAACTTGACAACTTCACAAAAGAGCACATTAAGTAAAACATTGAACAGCTCAAAATCTTCATCTAAATCAGTTCATAAATCAACCAATAATCACTCACTAAACCATTCTGTGGATAAAAGATCTATTACACAGGATAAATCACATTTAAGTCAACAAGATGAAAATGAAGATGAAGATACTGAAAATAATAATGAAGAAAATGATGATGAAGATACTAGAAATAGTAATAGAGAAAATGAGGATGACAATACTAGAAACAGTAATAAAGAAACTGAGGATGAAGGTGAAAGTTCTTCAATACCCAAGCATATCAGAAGAACAAGATCACAATTGTTTAAAAAATCAGGATATGAAGAAAACGATGAGAATGCTTTTGATGAAATTTTGGACATTGTAAATACATTGTTTTACTATTTTTAATTTACTTCAAAGCTAAAACACTAACAAATAATATCATTGAATATTTAATCGTTTTATTTTTACAGGACAAAAGTCGAAGAACAAACATAACTCTATCCAATAAAACTGTCAATCCAAATCTATCAATACTCACTGGTGATGCATCCAAAACTGAAAAAAAGAACTTGACAACTTCACAAAAGAGCACATTAAGTAAAACATTGAACAGCTCAAAATCTTCATCTAAATCAGTTCATAAATCAACCAATAATCACTCACTAAACCATTCTGTGGATAAAAGATCTATTACACAGGATAGATCACATTTAAGTCAACAAAATGAAAATGAAGATGAAGATACTGAAAATAATAATGAAGAAAATGAAGCTGAAGATACTGAAGATGAAGGTGAAAGTTCTTCAATACCCAAGCATATCAGAAGAACGAGATCACAATTGTTTAAAAAATCAGGATATGAAGAAAATGATGCTTTTGATGAAATTTTGGATATTGTAAATACATCGTTTTACAAGTTTAAATTGATTTCTAAATTGAGCATACTATAACGATTATATCATTTAATCATTAATAATTTTATTTTTTACAGAATAAAAGTCAAAGAGCAAATGTCTCCTTATCCAATAAAAGTGCTAATCTAAATTTATCAATGCGCAATAATGATCCGTCCGAATCAGAAAAAAATCGTCATAGTGCTAAACCCAAAATAACAAGAATTGAAACAATCATTAGCAAATCTAATAAATTGATCCGTAAGTCTGAAAATATATCTTTAGATAAAGGCAAAACTGGCAAAAGTTCAAGCATTATAAGCAAAACAGTCAGAAGTTCAATTGATAACAGCAAAAGCGTCAGGAATTCATTAAATAAGAGCAACAGTCCCAAAAGTTCCATAAATATTACTGACGAAGCTAGTAAGTCTCTTAATAAGTCGAAGATACAAACTGTTGATGTACATAATGCAAGTGAAAAATCTGTGGAAACATCCAGCGATGGATCAGCTGTAGTTGGAGTAAGTTGATAATAATTCATTGTACATAAATAATGCAAATTCATTTTTTATTATTATATTCTTATTTGTTTACAGCCAACCCAAAGCCAACCAGTTACACCTCGACGTCCAAACAATTTAGTACACAATACATCAGGCCAGTTTAGTGACGACATGCTCCATACACCAAATCCAGCCCAATCAACTCTTATAATGAACGGCAAACCAGTGACGCGCATCACGCAGTTCTCTTTCCGGAACAATTCTATCATCGACGAGGAGGCCGCAGAATCGACCTCCAGTTCACGCTCGCGCTCAGTATCACCATCGTCGCGTCCACCTTTAGAGAATGATGCGCAGAAGAAGAAGAATAGAATTACTCTTAAGCCACACGAGCAGGATGAACAGGATATTGAAATAGATGTGACGAACAACAGCGATGATATGAGCCAGGAATACCTGATTTCGAGGCGACCCGAGGATATACCTGAGACTGAAGAGGAACTCTCAAAGTCGACGAAAGAGAAATCATTGATTGTGAAGAAAAAGTCGACGAAAAAGGATGAGTCTAGGATAAAGGATAATTCCATAAGAAAGAATACACCCGTGAAGAATGTTTCGATAATGATGAATGAATCTGCAATGAAAGATATTTCAGCGATCATGAATGAGTCTGCAGTGAACGATAGTTCGACAAGGAAAGATAAATCTATACTGAAGAACAGTTCTGCGAAGAAAACTCAACCTGCAGTGAAAGATATTGTTAAGAAAAAACTCAAATTTACGCAGAAAAATAATCTTTTGAAGTATTTTGGTCCTAAGTATGTATCTCCTTAATTATCAATAATTTTATGCTCTATTCCTAAAATCTTATTAATGAATTTTTCATTTGTGTTGGTTGCAACAAGTATAGAAAAAAACATTTGAATCGCTACAAATCGTTTCTTGTTTGTTTTATAAATTTAGAATTATCTGTTAATTTGATACATAACAATATCTAATCGTGTTTTAAAGAAAATTATCCATTCTTTTATCAAAGAAATTTACGAAATTCAATGTTTTGTGAATTAAATACATATGCAAACCAAAAGCCATGTACTATAGTTAATACTTGAAGACCAAATGATAATAACATACGATAACCATGAAACTTCACTTTCAGGTCGGTGAGCTCGGAAGGTTTATTGAATGCCTCGACGATGTCTGAGGAAGACTGGGCGAAGATGAAGAAAAGAACTGACAAGATTACAAAGAAAATCGCAAAACGTATGGAGGAAGAGGACAAATTGAAACAAGAAGAAATTCAGAAAAAAGCACGCCTTGAGGCACAACTGAACCGCGTAATGGCTCAGCAAGAAGCTGAGCGACGTCGCAAACGTAAAAAACCCATCGACCCTGCATATTACGTAAATGGCACGTTGTACAAGCCTGCGAAACTCCCTCGGCCCAAAAGCTGGGCGACTGATCGTCTGTACCGGTATCTTTGGAAGTGCCTTGAACCGCGTTACGGTCAGCGCACACGTATAAAGTCTGAAAAATTCGTCCTCAAGATGGCCGACCTTGTGGGAAAAATAGAGAGGCGAAAGAAGTACGAAAATTACTCTAATGAACTCGACGAACTGCATCGCATAATGGCCAAATTGAATATCATCAAGACGAGATACGATTTTCATCGATTCTGCAGTAGCTACATGCCGTACAGCTTCAGGATCAAGGCTGTGCCGATGCTCTTGCCTGGGAACAAGAGGAATATCCCGTATGATCCCGCAATCGTAAACAAGCCCATCCTTGATGATGATTCTGACGAGGATGAGAACGACGAGGGGGACGACGACAAGAACAAGGACGATGAAGACAATGAAAAGAATTCCGAGACGAGTGACCGCGACAACGAGAAGGATTCCGAGACGAGTGACCGCGACAGCGAGAAGGATTCCGAGACCAGTGACCGCGACAACGAGTAAATGTATTTGTCGGTGCTAAAATAAATTTGTTAATTATGATATGGAGGCTTAAAAGTAAGATCTAATATATATATTTTTGTTTTTTATATTTGTTTATTAAAATTTATAAATGTAATAAAATTATTCTACAAGTTCAGCCTCTAAAAGTTAACATTACCATAACTGTCATTGTATTGCCATTTAAAATGACATGTGATACCAATGAGAGTACATTATTATACTATGTTTTTGATAAATTATTTATAATTAAATATTCGTTTAATGGCGGTGCCTGAAGATGATCATAAAATTATAACTTTTAATTTGTGAAATAGAGATGTGCTGATTGTGAAATAGGGATTTGACTATCCTACATTTTGCAAACAACATTCTGTTGCAATACTAAGCACATGTTTTTTATATTTTTATATTATCATCGTTTATAAATGTCTATTATAAACTGTACATTTCTAAGTAAATAAATCATTCATGTTCAATGGGTTCTCTCACTAAAATAAAAAGCAAGTGACGTTCTGTTATTCTACATGTTTTCTTATAAGTTGTTATACCAAGAATAAACTAATTTAAAATTAACTTATCACGACCGTGTTGAAAATATCTATGTGGATTATCTACGTGGATTTTCCCGATAACATTTTTTGTAATAATCTTTTTTATTTAAAAATCGAGTGTATATAAATAACAATTATGTACATTTATACAACAAATAATAATAATCTCATGTCAAATATCGACGGAATCTAATCACAGACACTTGATAGGCTACATAAACTTATCATAATGGCACTTAGGGAACTTCTGGGGTGGTTTTGGGAAATCCTCGTGTTCCCCGACTTTGAAAACTAGCGCCATACCAACATCCGCATGCATCTCAAAGTGGCAGTGGAACAGCCAGTAGCCTGTAAAGAGTGTACAATAATTTATCCAACCTTTTCATCACCAAATCAACCGTAACTTAATTTGTAAATAATTTTTGTCTAAAAAATCTCTTGACATCTGAGTTTTAAATTTAAAGATATTTTATATTCTTATTTTCAGGTATATTGGTATGTATTTTTTGCATGCCTTACTATGCCGAATAATTAATTTGCAAAAAAATGATAATCCTAGACATTGAATTCCACAACCCTTGCCATCAAACATAAAATATCTGTTTCTTATATATATAAAACTAACCAGGATTATCCGCGTGGAACCGGACAATCGTATAACCGCCGCTCGGTACCATGACTGTATCCTTCAGTGGCGCGGCACCGAGGTTGCGTCGAATCGTGCCCTCACGGTCGAGCTTCATGATCTCCTCGACGGTCACCGTGTTGTTGCCCATCTTCTCCATTGCTACCACGCGGAAGTGGTAACCGTGAAGGTGCACCGGATGGTTTATAGGAATGGTACCTGAGAGTAAGAAAGTTTTTTTTTTTTTTTTTCATTTTTATAGTCTGGGGTAAATTTTAATTGATAAAATAGTAGCTGATTGGATATATATGTTTTTATTATACAAGTTAGGTTTTTGAGAGATAAATAGATTGTTAATATAAATTATTTTGATGAATTAAACGTTCAATTATTTTATTGATAAATAAAATTAAAAGAATATTAATTGCAACGCAAAAGTAGACACCGTATTTGTAATTGATCAATTAATACTGATAACTCGTAATCAATGTACCATAAAAAAATATTTAACAGTATTCTTCAAACTATTTTTCCATTGAAAAATATTACATACTTATATATTAAAAAAAACAGCTACAAATAATTTTCAAGCCCCTCTATGACCTCAAGATATGGAAATATTGCAAATGAATCGGCAACTCTTTGCGTAGATATACAGTACAAGACCGACAGATAAATATTATTATATCAAACCTTCATCGACAATGACGAGCTCGACGACACTGCCCAGCTTCGCAGACAACATGTGGGTGCACGAGCAGAACTCTTTGATGCAGTTTCCCGCGGTGCTGAGGTCGCAAAATTGCCCGGGCGAGATCATCTCAGGCTGTGTGAGCATCGGGAACGGCGGTAACTTGAAGTTTATGTGGTTCAACTGCCACATCGTACGCGGTGACCTCATCGCCGGGACTGTGGGTGAGAAATAAATAAGTTTCATTTTAATGATTTCAAAAAGATGCCGACGTCAAAATTTGAGATAATATCCATTCTCTTAAAAGTTACATCCATTTGTTTAAAAGCTTATATTTATACGTAATTTAGACAAACAAATAGATGTAGCTTTGCAGGTTTCGGTAATTTTTTCATTTTTCTATCAAGTGGAAACTGAAATTTAACAAGAATCAATATGACACTTTCAAAATTGAAATCGAATGAAAATCTAAAAAATTCTGAAAATATTGTTAAATTTTTACCAAAGGATCATAATATTTACGTTTGTAATAGGGATAAATATTTTCTTAAAATAATTTCTTGTTATCGTACGACTTTTCAGATTATATATTGTTTCTTATCTACACTATTTGTGAAAACATTGTTATATAAGTGGTTACGTCAAGGACCAATGACAGGAACTACCTTAACAACATGAAAATTTATAGATAATATTGCTATAAAGACCTCATTAGAATTATAAATTTAACTAATTTTATGTAAAATGACCTTCAATGTTATTTGGATGAAGCATCTTCATCTTCCTTTCGTCCAAGTTGGCGTAATCGTAAGCAATGTAATACTTATAATCCGGTTGGGCTTTGCTCGTTTGGTCATTTGACTCAATCGAGCGAAGTGTCGGAACACTCATAGCTCCCCTAGTTTCGGTACCTTTGTTGTAAGGATTTAATTGCTGTGAAAGAAAAAAGCCAGCATATTTATTTCACTTAATTATTTATAGCGAAAATTATGAATAATAAAAAAATCAATATATACCCTCATATTTTCATTGTTCGGTATGAAATATCCAACCTCGGCGGTCGGCTCGACTTCAGGTGCGCCCTTGTATCGAAGCACTGATACTTGGTGAGCATGCGTAAAGTCGCACGCACTTCCACTTCTGAATATACAAATTTATTAAAATATGTTAAAGAAGTAAAGTAACATTTTTTATTCTCAAATTAATTTTAAAAAGTTACCCGTCTTTTCCACGGAACCTCATCCAGTAGTTGTCGACTTTTTGGTTGGCCCATATAACGACGTCGTACCTTTCTCCAGATAAAATGCGCAACGAATCAACTGAAATTCATTGTTTTATTGTAGATTTATTTCATATCAGTATGCAAATTGTATTGTGTAACAGCTTAAATATAATTTTCAATGTAATACTATTAAATTTTGTTATGTACGGGTGTTTTCGTGTAGTTTTAAAAAATAATTTGCCAAGTGATTCGCATTCACGTTTTTATCAATTACCTTATTTAAGAAATAATAGTATGAACTAAGTGAAACCTGCTTGTTCATAAATTTGCTGCAACTGCATTTTCTTGATAAATTTTATCAAATACTATTATATAATAATTTATACAGTAGATAACTTTTCTTTGAAAGTTTTAACTGCAGACATTAGAAGTATGTTCGTTAAAGTTAAATTCCACGCGTATGATTGTGTCTTAACTTATTTTTATCCATTTCAAAAATTTGATAAACACGACATAATTATTTAACAAATAATGCTTACTTTCGGTAATCCTAACATCTTTTCCGTCAGCACTAAGTACGGTCATTGTATGATTATCAATCGTCATTTCCATCGGACAGTCTTGAACTCCGGCGTTTATTATTCTGAATCTGTATCTGAAATCCTGCCAAATTTATTATAACAATATGCTAAAAATGTATTCTTTCGAAGCTACTTTTTAATATAAATTTCTTGATTTCTTTGTGATTTTGATGATTTTAAATAAATAAATAAAAATTTAGTCACTGAACTAACATTAAAGATCGACAAAATTCATTGCGAAACAAAAACTCTCTTATAATTTTGAGAGGATCACTTTTTAATTTGAAGTATCAACAAAATTTAACAGTTCAATTTCACCGTAAACTCAAATATTCTGGAAGATAATGGTGGAAAAACACTTGCCCGAAAACAAAAGGAAACTCTATTACAAGGAAATACTATAAAATGATCTATTATTGAATATAAAGTGTTATACGAAAACGAAAATATTATGACAATATTCTATACTAATGAAACACGAAAAACCATTATCTGAAAAACATCTTCAATATTATTATCCGGAACATCGCAGATTCTCCTGTCACCACAAACCACTCCTACCCACTGCATACCTTTTCAACCGTAAACACCGCGGTAGGCATATCAGCCTCATGTCCTGTCGCATTCTTCTGCTTCTCGTACCTTCCCAGGCCGTTAACCAGGATCGTATGTGGTCGTACAAGGCTGCCAGCGTGTAGATCTATGGCGAACGCTGCCGAGCCAAGGATACGCGTCCAGTCGGTCAACACTATCACGTGCTCGTCCCGGTCGTATGATGTGAGGTGAGGGTCTGTGTCCCGAGGAGCGCGCACGATGAGCGGACCGAACATTCCGTCGCCGCGTTGGTCGTCTATTGATTAATTGTTGTTTGAGATTATTGTGGTCAATTTTTTAAGAAGCTTTTTTTATACATATATATTTATCGAGAATATGGTTTTTGATATAAGTATTTTATCAATCGTCATATATTTGTTTCGACAAAATGTTTTTATACTCACTGGAATGCGAATGCCAAACATAAGTTCCGGGAGTGTCAGCGACAAAGTCGTAACGGAACACTTCACCTGGTGGAATTGGACACTGCGTTAAATAAGGTACTCCATCCAGCCAAGGAGTACGCCGCTGGTGAAGACCATGCCAGTGTACACTCGTCGTCTCCGTTGGTAAGGCATTAGTCACGTCGACTATGAGTCTGTCGCCCTTGCATATCTAATGTACACAAACCAAACCATTATGACAATTTTCTAATCCAAGTCAAAATTCGTTAGCAAATATATTATTAATTAATAAATAATATAATTTCCATATTCATATAATTGTTCTTTGAGATAATTCAATATTTTCATTATTAATTCAGCAATAATATTATAAATATAATTAATTGAAATAATTATCTTCTTTTTTTTTTATTTCCTGATTTATAGAAAAATTGCATTTAATAATATATAATTTAGTACATCTAATTTTTTCTAAACTTGACAGTAAACGATTTACTTACACGTGCAGAAATATGAATATTCTAATATAGTATAATATTCGTTGTGAGTTACAATGTGAATCATAGATTTTAAGAGCACGTTATAATTTAAAAAATAATTTCTTTGTATGACACTGTAAAATATTTTAAAATTCACTATTTGTAAGCTCGAAGATTACATACCGTTCAGTTTGAAAAAATTCAAAACAAAACATAATGACGGCAACACTTTTTAACGATGAACTGCCGTTACAAAATTTGTTTAAGTACAATTTTTACTACGCTTTTAAAAATGAACGAGTCTACTAATTAAAAGTAAGCTTGCGTAATCTCTACGAAACTTGAGTGTGACCTAAAACCATCACGATGTGAGTGCCACTATATCAAAAATCAATGTCCAAATAACAATCATCTTGCATGTTTTTCCTGGAGAGATATACGATTAATGTACATATAAAATTACCAATAAATACCAGGACTTAAAAATTTAATTAAAAAACATAAGATTCCAATGTGATTTCGTAATTTTAAAATTTTAACTGTTAAAAAATACGTATTTTTATCTAAAAATATATTTGTCAAAAAATACCTTTTTGTCAATATTCATATTAGCTGTCCACATTATTACACAAACTAAAAAAACTTCAGAAGGAAATATTTTGCTAGACTGATCAAATTTGAGATGGTTATTTTTTTTTCATAAAATACAGATATTTAAAAAAAAATTTTTCTAGTGAATAATTATTTTCAATGTTAGTTAAGAAATCGTATATACAATTACATACCTATACAAAATATGTAATTCTTATAAACACCCTATTTTATGTCTTTCTTAATTTCAGTCTACAAGTAAACCTATATAACTTTTTTAGAAACTTAAGATGTATTCTAAATTATCGTGACCCTCTGCTTTTCCGAAAATATTTTGCATCAACCTTATACTCTTTATCTTCACTTAACCGACAATACAAATTTAAAACATAACTACATAAAAATATCATTGATACTCACCTCAATTGGGGGTCCAGGCAGTTGTCTATTAATTAGGTACAGCGCCTTAACCCTGCCCTCAGCAGGTACGCATCCAGGTTTAAAGCAGTCCGACCTCTTGAATGGGCAGTCACCGCAGGGTGAACCCATCGACGCGTACATCTCGAGGGTAAACTCATAGAAGCAGGTCTTGGGTCTTGTGGTGTTCGTGCATGGCCGGTGGCATGAATGGCGGGTGACTCCCGTCGCCGTTGCCTCTGTCAAAGAGAAAATCGGCGGTTGGTCAGGTTTTAGGTAATTACGAAAAATCGAAAATAAACGGGATAATATGAAAAATTACTATTATACTCTGATTAAGATGTATAAGTGCTTGCTATGCAATGCAGCGCGATCGTGATTGTGCTATCATGTATACAAATTGACACTAATGGCATCATTGTTTTATAAACATTAGGTATTGTATTATCTCTGATTTCGTCATAAATTATTCATAAAAGGTGCATAATAAAAATATGATTGCTATCAAATAGAGATGTATAATATAAGAATATTATATGAGATTTCATACAAAATATAATTTAAATCATAACACAAAATTTTAAGTCCGCGCTTAAGGGGATATTTGCTAGAGCGTTAATAAATGATACTACAAACAAACAAACAAAATCATTTAAGACATGAGCTCATAGAAGATCTCAATACAAATTTCAAGCATGTGAAGTCTACACGAAATTTCATATGAGATCTCAATTTCAATCTTAATTGAAATAAGAAATATATTATTATTTTTTAATCTAAAAGAATAAATATATATAGTAGGCATATTAATGAATAACGAAAAAGAGTCAATAACATCGTATTATAATCGAGCGAGCAGGGCGATGCCGCTTCCTTATATACGTTGTGTTGGCCTTTAACTTTTGGTTTGGCCTTTTTTC
>JAWWEQ010049682.1:0-12983 GCA_035583055.1 Torymus tubicola
GTATATAAGGAAGCGGCATCGCCCTGCTCGCTCGACGTCACTTCGTTCCTACTCGCCAAGCAGGACGCTGCCGCGTCTTTTGATAAGAAAAAGAAAAGAAAAAGAAAAAAGAAAAGAAAAAAGAAACAAAAATCGTAATTAGAAAAGAGAAAGAATGTCTTCAATGACACGATTTATTTTTATTTTCCTTTATCACCATGTAATGTTATTTTTAAGCGATTTTACAAGATTTTTTGACATTTTTTCAAAGTTTTAAGGATATAAAAGTCAAATACTCACCAGATCTCATTTTAGACGCCTAAAATTCACATAAATTATACATCAGACACTTACAAAGAAATTTATTGCAATGAAGTTATGCTATTAAATGCAAATTTTCACGACTTTCTCTAGTTTTTCTCGATTGCTCCCGGTTTTCCACCATTTTTAGAAAGATTAAAGGGATTACGGATAAAGTAAACCCTGGATTTGAATTTAGCAAGTCAAAATACACAAAAACTATGTGTAATACACTCATAAAAAAATTTTGTACTTAGGAGTACCTATCCACTTGAATACGAATTTTCACGATTTTTTAGCGATTTTTCACGGTTTTCTACCATTTTTCAAAGATTAAAGGGCGTAGGGATAAAATAAACCCTGGATTCGGATTCAGCGAGTCAAAATACACAAAAATCATGTATAATACACTTATAAAAAAATATTTTGCTTTAACCTATGCTCTTTAATGTGAAATTTCATGATTTTCCGCGATTTTTTATGGTTTTTCGTGATTTTTAAAAAATTATGGGGGTGTCTGGGCAAAACCAACCTCGGATTCTGATTCAGCGCGTCAAAATACATAAGAATACATAGGTCTGGTTTCCAGAACAGACCACTTTTTTTGTGTGCCGGTGTTTTTATCTACACTTTAAACCACAAAGTGTAAAATCTGACGTTAAAAAGTGTAAACTTCTCAAATTACACTTTCGTAAAATGTAAATTCGAATTTTACACTTTTTAACGACAGATTTTATACTTTGTGGTTTTGCTATGACATATATTATAATATAGAATTTCAAAAATATTTCTTACTTTTGTAAGAAAAGCTAATTTTTATTAAATACATATCATAACATTTTTCAGTAGTTAGATTTATACGGTTAATGATTATGCAGACTACTAATTAGGAGACGCTTGAAAGCATTGTATGCAGCAATGCAAGTGATAAGCTATTAATAATTAAATATGTTATGTTTAGTTTGTTAAAGCTTTTTTTTAGAATACAAATATATAATTATATAAGTATAAATTTATAATTGTAAAATGTAAATAATGTTGAATGAGTGATGATATGAATGGGTATACAAGTAGCATGTAAGTATTTGACATACATAATTGTTTACGCATTCAATATCTTTGGGATACGATTCTATTTAATAGTTAATATTGTCTTAAAAAAAAGCCACAGACTAACCTATAACATATTTAAAAGACATATATGACTAGTCATATAACATGTGTCGAAAAATCACCAAAAATGTGTTTTTTACCTTTTTCACACTTTAAAAGGCCCACAGCTTTTTTTGAGACTTCAACCAACATAAACTAAATTTTGTCTTAAAGGTAATAAATTAAATATACTTTTTGGACTATTTTGCAGAAAATAAATTTTGTCGAGTACGCCTTTCACATAAAGTGAAGGATTGGTTTTAAACTATCAAAGACAAAAATTTGTTTAATCAGTTTATAAAAATTCTATTTAATTCTACTCCCAAATTAAAAACTTTTTCTCTTTTAATGTTTTATACAAAAAGTTTCACCTTTTTGAGTTAAAAAATCATGTAAATTGATGTTTTTTGAAAAAAATTCAAATTTTCAGATTTTTAATTGGTTGTAACTCTTGAACAACTGCATCTTTTGATCTAAAACTCTAGGGTTGTATTTTGGGGCTAGTTATCACCAAGAAAAACCCACTTTAAAGAATTTTTAAATTTTGACCTACAACAGTTGACGTGAAGTTGCTCATATACATATATCTTTTCTTCTATATTATCTAGTTATAAGAGATGTGAGTTCCCCCTCGCCCCTCAGCCTCCATCAGCCTACCCCAGACCCCCTCCATCAGCCTCCCTTTACTCCCTTTCCACCAAGTGCTAACGTGAAATTCACCATTTTTTCACGTTATTTGGGGTCTGCTTTGTCCCTCCGCATGCCATTCCACATCCCTCCGCAAATAAGGGCCTGCTCCTTCGCGCTCTCTAAGCGTCACCTGCGAGAGAATTTCTATCCCTACAATGGTACTTATAGGAATAGCACTGTTATACTGTTTTGCGTTATCTACATCAAACAATGATACTGTTGGTCATCTTACAGCTAAAAATTTGGAAGAAATAAATATTTATTTTATTTGACTTTTAGATTCTACCATTTTACAAATTAAATAGAATAAATTCGAAAAGATTTAAAGTTTATAATTTCTTTATATCATTTTATACAAATTTAGAATAGATTATAATTAAAAAGATTTGAAGTTTACTATTCCTTTACATCATTTTATTTATAAAACGTGGCTTTTATAAAATAAGGCTTTATGTGGTCAAAAATTAAAAAGAAGCTTAGGTTTTTGTCGAAATTGGAGTACAGTGGTTCAGATGTGGCTGATCACGATATTGCCATCAGACTTTCGAAATTCAAAATGGGGAACTAATATGGCCGTTCATAATTTGACGAAAGTTCAGCTTGGACTGAAACTTTTCTAGTGTTTGACCAACATATACTTCTGGAATGATTAATAATGCTTCATGAGATATAAAGAACAAAATGCTTTGCAGGAGTATTAAGAAAAAACAAAAATTGACATATTTAAATAGCTTCACAATTTGTGATTTTCGCAGAAATAGTGTTTTTTGATCTTTTCAAGTATCTAGATCTGCGGTCTAGAACCTTTTTTTTCAAACCTTTTCACTAAATTGCTTATAGTATGAACGGTAACGAATAATTTTTGTGAGCATGGGAATCGGATTCTACCTATATAAAATTCAAGCATCAATAAATCACTATTTTAGAGATTTTATAAAATATACTATCTTTCAAGTTACGTATCGATGTCAGTTTTTAATTTAGTAGTGTTGGGCGCGCTACGCGCGCCTGTAACCTTTACGTTATTCCGATATATAAGAACATATATATGAAATATAAACTGAAATTACCGCCAAAATTTCAACTGATATAAAAAAAGATTACAAAATTTAACTAAGAAATGATTCATTTAATTCTTTGAATAACATAGTACATTATATTCAAAAGAAATCGCCATAAATATCTGGCAAACAATCTATTGTAAATTTTTTTTTAAAACAAAATATTCATATCTATTATGCTAGCTATCTCCCTCTACCTCTCTTTCTCAGTTGATCTAGCACTCATGAGGCGTCAGTCTATCGCGTCATGAGTTACAAGTCAATACGCATAATGAATAAATACTGAATCTATTAACAAAAATTAAATTTAAAAATAAATAATTCAATTATTTAAAAAAATTACGTCATTTTTCTTATATTGAAAACAACGTTTTCTGAGTAAACCGAATAATATGGAAGCGAACTGTAATAGGAAATAACCGCAGTAGAAAGAGCTGCAATGGGAAGTATCGTAGTGGAAAGGGCTGCAATGAAAAGTACCGAAGTGGAAAGGGCTGCAATGAAAAGTACTGAAGTAAAAAGGGCTGCAATGGGAAGTACCGTAGTGGAAAGGGCTGCAATGGGAAGTACCGTACTGGAGAGAGCTGTTAAGCACGGTTGTGATGTGTGCATACAATTAATATTATTTTTTTAATCGATACATTAATTAAATCCGATCTAATACTTCGTGGTAGAATAGGTAATAATTGTCTAAAATCTCCACCTACAATTACAATTTTACCGCCAAATAATAAATCATTATTCAAAACATCTATTAGAATTCTATCCATAGCCATTGGAGCTTCGTCCCAAATAAAAACATCTGTTTGCTTTAGAAATTGTCCTTCCTTTGATTGCACAGCAATGTTTGATGAAGAATAAGATAACTGTCATAACCTTTAGTAACAACATTGCGGCAATTCCAGTAAACTTTTTAATAAATGGCATAATGTTGTATAAACAAATGTTTTCTCAGAACCACCGGAATCGTCAATATAGAAGCACCTACTACCATCGGAATGAAAAACATTTGATACTCTTAAAATCACATCGACCATTTCTTTCTGCTCGTCATTTAACATATTATATTGCCTATTACCTATAGCTACTCTATTGTGATCACTATGTAATCTCAGAAAATCTTCTGATAATGCTCCTTTGAAAGTTTCCCAGAGATCTTCTGGATGTATAGATTTACACTGTCTCAGAATACGAACAAATAACTGACGTAAACTACTTGGCATCATTGAACTAACAGCTTCTTGCATAGCACGATTCCATTCGTCATCATCTTCTAGAAGTCCTAGCATTAAGCAGGTTTCTGAAAATGTCTGATACTGAACACCATTTACCGTCATCAAATCACTAAAATTCGTTGCTCCCTTACGATGTAATAAAAGTCTAATAAAAGTCTAATAAAAAAGTGTAAAATCTGCATCGAAATAACTCTATTTTACTTGGACTTACTGAATACATACGCTCAACATTATTTTTTTTCTGACATTATTTTTTTTTCTCCGGTTCCTTGAGGTAAAAAATTCTAAAAAAAAATATGAGATTATAGCTTTTAAACAGTATTTTTAACATATTCTTTTTTAGCTTTAGGCGTATTCAATACCTAACCTAAAAAAAATAAAAAAGAATTAAAATTCATTTTTTCTTAATTTATTTTATTAAGACCTAATATTTAACTACATCCGAAAATTGTATATTTGAATGTTTTCTTTGTACTATTAATTTTTCAGATTTTTCGGAATGGTGGGCCGTACTCAAAAATGCGAAAAACCCTATTTTCGGCAATTTTTGGGCCTTTTATGGGCTTTAAATAATTCATAGGGCTTTTACTGACTCTTACATAAACAGTTATATTACTTTTGGACATATGTTGTAAATATTTAATACATTCCGATACGAATGATGTGTTTTTGAGCACGAAATCAGTCAGAACCCAATGAAAATACCCCACTTTTTATATAAAAGTGCGTATTATTAGTGATTTTCTTGATTTTTGGTTATTTTATAAGTTTAAAAGTTTTTTAATCAATATTTTATGCATGTACATATTACATGTTACTAATAAAGTGTTAGTATGGAGGCACAGCCATCATTATGCTCGATTATATCAGATTATAATCATAAAGTGTAGTAAATAATACAGACATGTAGTTATGAACACAGAATGAATTTAGTGCTTTGAAGCGCCTGCAGTAAACATCGTGCGGTAACTAATATGAATAGATATAGTAACACATGTTATCGTTTGCATCTATATCTTGCTGCATCTGCACCGAAAAAACTTTGGGAGCACTAATTAAATTAGAGAACATTCCGCACAAGGTATTTTATAATAATTATAAATGTATTTTTGGAAAAGAAAGTTTACGATTAGCTCAAAAACATATCTTAAAATTCATTCTTTCATAATAATTCATTCAAACCTTTATATATTTGTAGTATGAATTTTCATTTTTCTTTTATAAACCAACTTTTTTTTTACTTTTAATAAGGGTGATTTGCATGATAAATTTATAATTACTTAGGCAAAACTGATCATTGTGAAATAATGATTAGTAATGATTCTTTGTAATAACTTCTACATCAATCACCATTTAAAAAGATATCTGTAAAGTACATCTATATATTTAATTAAGAAATTATGTTCTTTATATAAAAACAAACTAAATTAATATTCTCAACTCAATTGTCAAATATTTCTGTTTCTTCATTTCACTAACTAGGTACTTGTACCAATTCAAATATTCAGTTATCGTGCAAATGACTCATAAGAAAGCAAATCTATGGAACTTTTGATTCTGCTATAATACGTTAATACAAATACTATTCTATATAAATAATAGCTTGTAGTTCTTATTTTTTCATGAGCCGAACCTATTTTCGTAGTTACTAGAAAAAATAAAGCTTCTTTAATTTTCATAAAAAGGTTGAATGTTCAATT
The DNA here is from genome assembly GCA_035583055.1 of Torymus tubicola. Classification (NCBI taxonomy): domain Eukaryota; kingdom Metazoa; phylum Arthropoda; class Insecta; order Hymenoptera; family Torymidae; genus Torymus; species Torymus tubicola. Next base: position 6,118 of record JAWWEQ010049682.1, read on the forward strand.
TATTATCACAAAACAAACATTGAGATTTTTAAATATAGATTCTTTCTAATACAACCGAATTTCATATAAATGTTTAAATTACAATTAATGTATTATATTAATACATTTATGCCAACAATTTATGCCAACCTAATGGCATAAAAATATGGCATGGATTTTATCCATACGGATAAAAAAGTAAATAAACCATAGGTTCAGCGAATGAGTCCATAGAACTTACTTAATGTAATATTTATGAATTCTTATTTCGTATCGTAACGTATGACTCGGGAATGTCGCCATCTGCTGTACTAACGAAAACAGCAGCAACTTCATTCACTCTTGGTAAATTGTATCTGTTACGATCCTACCCTGGTTTCATACCAAATAATAATTGTAATTCAGGCTCCGTATTGTTCCCTGCTAATTCACGCTGACGATCAATTTCTTCTTTCATCATTGTGTAAGAATTCGCGAAAATATTGTGTTGTCTTATAGTTTGTTCTAATTCGTACTTAATCTCTCTTTCTGATCTTAAATTTGCTGTCATTATATAATTTACTGCTTCCTGAGGATCAACAATAAAAATCTGACCATATTTCGGACTATCATTCTCAGACGGGTGCAAAGCCTCATTTATTTGGTAATATATTAGTCCTTGAATTTTAAAACATTATGGCGCTCTCCCTACTGTAGGGAAATCAACTAAAATAGCATTAAACGATGCAAATGAAAACGTACTATTATAATTTCGATCAAGTTAAAAAACTCTTTACTTTTTAAGTGATTATTTTCAAAATAAGAACGCAAATTATTTGGAAAATCTGGAATGTTCTCTAATTCTAGAGACCCGTGACCATAACAGTCATTGAATGAATTACATTTATTATAGACCTTCTCACCTACAAAATGTTTTACACTGCAAAACATAACGTATTCGTGATCGTATAACTTTTTCTTGTTCTAAAGTGCGGGGCCTATTTTCAAGAGCTAATTGTTCTTTCTCTAATAATCACTTCCTCATGCGAAGTTTTAGGTGAACACAAGGTACAACTTGGCTGAATGATAATGAAACTACTTAACCCCATATGACACATCCAAAATAAAAGACGTGGCCACATAGAGCAGACGAGACTGACAGTTGACGCTGCGAGGCAGTGATCATAGCGCATGTTGGTGGCGCCTTGCAGCGGCGTCTTTCACACTTTTTACCAACTCTTTCGCGCTCCAACGAGCGATTTGAGTTCACGAATCTTATTTAAAATTTTTGTATGTGTATAGATATTACGTATATATGTATAAAATATATATAAACATTAAATCAGTTAACGTATTTTTTCAGTTTTGGTATCCAATCAAAACACTTTTTTCGTAGTAATTTTTTGTTAAAAAATTCAGTAAAATATTATTTTTTATATTTTAAATTAAATTAAAAAATATTCAGTTTCTTTTTTTAACCGTAAAATTAATTGTAAGAAATTGGTTCTTGATGTAGCTTACGTTTGCGTGATAAGACCCAAATTGGTAGAAACTGGTGGCACGTTCCTACAGATGTTTATTGAAATTTTTGCTTATATCTTCGGTAATTTTTGAAATATGCCACTAAAACTTTTTTCACAGGTTTAGAATAACATATAGAATCTAAAACTCAAATAAAAAAAATTGATTTTTTCCAAATTTATAAGTGTAAGACCGCCTTAATTGTTTATTGCACATTAAAGTAGAGATGTTAAACTTTCTAAATCACTTTAGTGCGTATTCACGCATGAAAAATCACGCAAATATGACAAAAATCTAGTAAAATAAATGCAATTATGCAAAAATTATCAACAATTTAGGATGAAATTTTTACTGCTTGTTTCCTACGAGAGCTATGCTTCCTGGTTGTTTACTACGAGAGCTATACTTTAACGAGTTAATATGAGCCTACAACAGAGTTATAAACAATAGTTAAAATAGCCATGTTTAGGAGTTTTTTTGCGATTGGCGGATAAACAAATTAACGAAATTTAAATCTGAAAAATGCATTTTATAGGTCTTTTTAATACCTAAAAACTTTATTCTAAACTTTTTTTTGTAAAATCCGTAGTTTTTTTCTACAGTTAGTAAACTAATTTTCTCCGCATTAATTTGTTATTTAAACAATGACGCGGTGCTCATTTTTTTGCTCACTCATCGGGTTTTCATATCTGATGAGCTCCCCCCCCCCCCCCGTAATCCGTCGGAAAATCTTGGGTAAGTCAGCGCTATTGCGAAATCTAGAGTTTCTCGGTTATGTGCATGGCGCACATCACCTTGCGCACATCAGCAGCCGCGCCCGTGCTGCCGCGGCCACTCCTAACACCGGCCCGGTGTTACGTGCTACTTTACCAACAGTCATCAACCTATCGGCGCGGTGTGTCCTGTGCGGTGCTCCTGTCCCTTACATGCTCTAACGTTGCCCACTTCTCGGCTGGGTATGAGCGGTAGGCAGTGTCCGGCCTGCAAGGTTCACCTATCTCGTGACGACTCCCTTCCGTCAGTCCCTTGCTCCACCTGCCAGCGCACCTTCCACACGCGGTGCCTCGACCTAGCAGCTCCAGGCTCACCCGTGTACTGCAGCACGTGTGCCGACATTCGCCAAAGCGCCAGCCCCACGTCGCGCAACACAAGAAACAGCGCCCAGCGGCCACGCCAAGGTTCATACCCACTGAGTCGTCTTCGGGCCCCGCACCCTCAGATCCCCTGACCACGCCCCCTCCCGCAGGCTCATCCCTCAAGCGGCCATCGTCTGCGCTTTCCACACCTTTACCATTTTCTACCCCGGCCCACAAGGCTCACTGTGCCTCATCTCCGCCTCTCCAAACGTTGTCATCAGACGCTACCGCTGTATCTCCAGCTACGCCTACCCTGCTGCCGCACCCGTTCCAGCCGACAGGCAACGAGAGTACGCAGGTCTTCAGTGACGTCCCGCCTTACTTTCTACAGTTCCTGGATCTCTTTCGACAGTCAGATGCCCGAAACATAGCCCACCTCGCCCCGCTCGTCGTCGCCTGGCGAAATTGAGATCCTAAACCTCGCGACGGGCGTCGCAATCGCGCTTCCGCCAGCGCCTCCGGCTCGGCCCCTGCATCATCGGCACAAGCACCACGCCCAGTGGCCCCTCAAACTCGTGCTCTCGTCATCACGCTTGTTTGCTCCGCTACCAGAGATGACATCCTTAAGAAAACGCCGGCCCTGCACGGAATCGACTGCCAAACCATCTTCGGCACTAGTGGTGATGCAAAGCTCTCTGTCACTGCGCTCTGGCCAAACCCAGTGTATGAGCTACTGAAGCGTGCAATTATCGCCTCCAAGAGGTTGAACTACGAGCGGCCCATTGTCAGAAACCTCGTGGTCTTCGTGCGGCCATCAAGAAGTGTCGCACCCATCCCCGTCTACTGTGAATCCGATCTTGATGGGTTGCCTACGAATCCAATGTTCTGCCGTCCCGTCTGTCTACCCGCCAAACCGAGTTCTGAATCCTTTGTAGCCGGCCACATTAATGTAAACGGCCTATACCCTACACACTTTGCTCTCCTTGAGGCTAAGGTTGCTGAGTCCCATTTTGACGCCATTGCGATTACTGAAACCAAGCTGGCTCTGGGTGTCAGCGACTCGCACCTTAGCCTCGAAGGATTCAACTTTTTTCGTGTAGATCGTGAGGGTATGGGCGGTGGTGGCGTCGGCGTATATATTCGCGACTGCTACGCTGTAAATATTTTAGCCTGCTCCGAGACATTATTTAAATAAATACCATGTTATCTAAACTGCTCTTCGCTGTCATTTATCGTCGGCCCTATGCTGCCTATCCTCACCAATTCTTCGACCGTCTCTCTTCCTTTCCATCGCAGTACAACTCCGTCTTCATCACCGGCGATTTTAATATGAACATGGCCGCCCCCTCACACCCTCCGCCATCTGCCTTCAAAAGCTCCTTGATCTTCACTCCCTTCACCTCGTCCCATCTGATCCCACGCACCATACACTCCACTGTGACTCGCCCTCATTCACCTTTTCCGCCGTACACTTTTATTGCGACTACTCCTTCCACCGAACTTGTTCTGTGGCCGTGTCCCGCAGACGTTGACAACATCGAACGTAGGCTCTCCGCTTCTATTACGGCAGCTTTCGATGACATAGTCCCGCTCCGCCGAGTGACTTTAATAACGCGTCGCAAGCCCTGGATTTCCAGCGATATTGTAGCGCTAATAAAAGCGCGCGATCGAGCATATCGCCTACCTCGCGCCATGGGCACTGCTGCGGCTCTTGCCAACTACCGCCACCTGCGCGCTGACGCGTCCAATGCCCTCGACTCTGCGAAAAATGAGCATATTGCTGCGCGTCTTGCGAACGCCCGAAGCGTTGAGGCGAAATGGCGTGCACTTCGGAATCTCCTCATCACTTCACCTTCTCTACCGTCGCCATTTTCGACCTTCGAAGCTGCCGCACTCAATACACACTTTATAGCCACGGTTAATCGACACCCGCCAGTTACCGAACGCGACTTGGAGGCAGTGCTGGACTGTTCGCCCAATCTACGCCTTGCACCGTGTTTCCACCTCAGGCCAGTTTCAATGAGTGATATTGTGGATGCCTTGCAGAGCTCTTCGTCTAAAGCTTCTGGCTGGGACGGTTATCGATGCCAATGTTGAAACTTTCGTCTTCGGTTATCCTTGGCCCACTAACGGATCTCTGCAATGCCTCACTTGCAAACGCTACCTTTCCGACAGCCTGGAAAAAGGCCGCCAGAATGGGAGAGATATTGATTTGATTAGTGTCGCGAGTGCCGGTTTATCAACGAAGAAGGCGGAAATTCTTGCTGGTGTCTCTCTCTCTGATTTTTGCAACCGTCGGGGCCACATCAGCTCCCGGGAAATTTACAACTCATCAATAAAAACCACACAGAAAATCTTTTCATTGGCTCAACTCTTTTGGAATTCTCAACTGGACTAACTCATCTCTTATTTCATTTATCATCACCAACGAGTGAAACTGCAAGGCAACGTGGGAGGAACTCATTTTTGCTGACCTTTGACTGCACACGTGCAAGGTAACCTCAGAAGTTCATATGTGAAAACTCAAGTGCTAACTAATAACCTATACAATTAAATCAATAATATTTAATTGTATCCTCCATGCCAGCAGCAAAGTGAACTTACCACCAGAGGCTCAAGAGTAGCCTGAAGTAAATCATTACACCGGTTCCACTCACTGGAAAATTTAATCTGGTTTTGGTCAAACTCACTCATTCGGAAAAGACAATAAATTACAACATGTCAGTTGCTCCTTCGCTGGGAGCTGGTTCATTCAAAGTATTTTTTATCCGTCTACCACAAGTCAACTAAGTTATATTATTATATGTTATCACATTGTAATTTAACCACACACACATACATTATAGAATAAATCTATTTTATCAAAATTTTTAATTGTAAAGTCATGCGATACCATACACATGTAACTTAAAACACTTTATGCAATAACCTTTCTAATTCTAAATCAATTAAGATGTTTATTTTTATACTAGCGTTATCAATTTAATTTAATTAATTCAGTTAATAAATATTATAAATTTAATAAATAGTTTTAAATATATACTGTTCTTAACATTTTTTTCTCTAACAAACATTCTCAGGAGAGACGATATTAGTCGTGTAATGCCCGGATTAAAAAATTACATATCTGTTGAGCAGGATAATAGTAAAAGAGAACATATCCAGAAAAGGTTACTACTTGGTAATTTACGTGAAATTTCTTGTTTATTTAAAAAAGAGCATGAATTGGTTAATATTATACACTAAATTTACTCAGTTGAGGCCGCTGCATTGTGTTCTAGCGGGAAGCAGCAGTTTGTGTACACCACGAAAATATCAAGCTGATATTAAATGCTATTAATTTACAAAGTTTAAGTGAAGGTACTCGATTATCTCTTATAAACTATCCAAGCAATCGTATGTAGTAATAGAAGTTCGAAATAATTAATAATTAATAATTTAGCGTTATTTTTATAAAATGGCTCTTGTCACGGACGAGCCGTGGCGGTTGCTCGCCCGTCCACGGGACACCACGCAGCTACAGATAGCGAGCTGCTACCCGATGCGCGAGGCCCTTGGCCTCGCAGAACTTGCACCGCGGGAGCAGCTCGACGGAGCTGTGTCGGTGCTCCAGTGGGCAACTGACCGCCAACGCGCCACAACGCCTTATACGTAACAGAAAGAACCCCTTTTGGCATCCCTTGTGATTGCGCGTCAACAGAGTTAACGGGCAATATAATCATACATCATCATCATCAAAAAACTATTTTGTTGCCTTCATCGCTTTTGAAGTGACATCGATCGAGAAAGCGATTTTTGGTGAAGACTACAACATCTATAAGAACTAATTGAAGGCCAGGATTGTCGCCGCTTTGTAAGTTTTTTCCAATTTTCGCTAATAACTTGTCCGAAAACATTTTCGCGATCGCTAGTGCCAATTCGCGTTCGTTATCGCCCCGACACCTTACGTTCACAAAAAAAATAATGTCTTTTTCCGGACTTTTCGGTCGCTCGAAAAGCGAGAAACATTTAGTAGGTAACGGAAAAGGTGCTCGCCCTAAATCTCGTAATCACTCGCTGTCACCGGTGCGCACGACACCAATAGCAGATTTCGAAATGAAGCGCAGAGTCAGGAAATATTTTGATAAATTAGACGCACTCGATCAAATTGATATCATAGCGGATGCTTTAAATGCGAATGCTGGTCACTTACTCTCGGCCCTCAATTCACGATCTACGCAGGAAAATACGGAACCTTCACCTATTCTTAATTCAGGGCAGTTAAACAACGAGGCTGCTATTCCTTTACCGACGGCACACGATACGGCGTCC
>JAWWEQ010049683.1:0-12983 GCA_035583055.1 Torymus tubicola
CATGGCTCATGAAGATATGGTTTTATGGATTGTATATGGCTTTTTTACTGATCACATTGTAGAGAACCCATAGACAATCCATAATACCTGTTATTCATGAATCATGTGTCATTAACTTTCGGAATCTGGTAAAGTCTCGAAAACCCTATAAAAATCACATAAAAACTCCATCGATCTAAAAAATTTTAATGTAGGTACACTTGTCATGGCGCAGAGAAGCTAGTACGAGAGTATAGTACACACCTAGGTATGACTAACTGTCTGATAGTTGTCATACCCAGAAATTTCGCTGACGGCGCGTTATGACGCATCAAGTCGAAGACTGGCTACTCCCAAGGTCAGTTTTGTTTTGACGCGCCACATCGCGCCTATAACTACAGCCGAAGCAGCCCACGTAAGCTAGCCGGGAGAGCACAGTCGTTCCCGGTGCAACTGTACAGAGATCCGAACTGCGTTGAAATGCAGAACGAACTTAGGACGCGCGCGTTGACCGGCGCGCGACTTTCTCACTTCCCTGCCGGGCATAGCAACAGGTAGCGCGCCGCAAGCTCGCCGGCGCGCGCGCTAAACTTACGGATCCGAATATGATGTTCGCTTCACGCGAACTCCGGCACAACGCCGCTCAGCGAGTACTTACCTGGGCGGCTTATCTTTCCCGTCAGCTCTCGTTGAATAAATGCCAGCTAGCTGCGGCAACACGTAGGGTAGAGGGCGGTCTTCGGGAATAATATATGATTTCGAGGGAAGGGTCTAGGTAGCAGGGGAAATAATAATTCATGCGCAAAGTATAAAATGACTCGACGTTTATTTCACTCACTGTTGAACACAATTTAATAAGTCACAATAAGGATCGTAAAGGCCGAGACTTCACGCCGATTGAAAGGTAGCCAGGACACAACTATGGCTACACGCATACACATTCACCGTAGAACGCGGACGACTTTTCGCTCACGCTCGCTTTATAATAATGAAGGGCGCTTCGCGGTGAATGACATGGTATGCGCCCGCTTTAGGACTTTGTTACCACACTTGAAAGGGGAGTCGCGGTAGCGTGCGTTATAATATCCTACCTGGCGCTCTTGAGCTGCCACCGTTTTCTCGGCGGCGCTCTCGTTTAGCGCAGGCAGGGAGTCGAGCCGCTTTCGCCATTTCTCTCGTTGTTCTTCTTGGGCGGCTTCTTCCGCCACCACTTCCTGCAGCCTCCTTAGCGGGCTCGGCGGTTCTGGCTGTCGACCATAGGGCAACATAAACGGACTACTTCCAGTGGAGCTATTCACGGCGGTGTTCAGGGCGTAGAGAAATTCCGGAAGTTTCTCATCCCAAGCCGTGTGCTTCTCTCTGAAATAGGAGGAAACCATCTTTAAAATCCAGTTAGCTCGTTCCACTGGGTTTGCCTGCGGATGATAAGGGGGAGTGCTGGTGTGATGCACACTCCACTCGACCAAAAAGTCTTCTATCAGCTAGTTTTTTAATGCAGTACCATTATCCGATAGAAAGTCCCCTGGGCAGCCATGCCGGAGGATTATCCTCCGATATAGCTCTCCTATCACCATCTTGGCGTTTGCTTTACGGATCGGCGCTGCCTCCACACAGTAAGTGAAAATGTCGGGCAGCACCAAGATATATTCGAAGCCTTTCACAGTCCTAGGTAGCGGCCCAATTATATCGCCTGCTACAACTTGGAAAGGCTTCCGCGTTACTTGCCGGCCTAAGAGTCTAGGCTATGCCTTTTGCTTCACCTTGAAGCGTTGGCACACTTTGCAGTGGCACAGGTAGTCAGCGGTGTCAGTATAGAAACGTGGCGAGTGATAGCTGTGGGCTACTTTGGCGAATGTCTTTTCACGGTCCAAATGGCCCGCGATGGGATCGTCATAACAGTCTCGCAACACCTCGTGACGATGTTTCGAAGGAACGAGAGTTTATCGACTTCCATGTCTGGTCGATAGCGATATACCTCCTTCTATGATCTTTCAAACTGGATAGTCTGTCGGCCTCTTTTCTACCCGCTTCAGCCACTGTATATACCAGAGATCCTCAGTGGTGGCTACCCACGTGATGGAGACGTCTTTCGGGCCATCTTCCTCCTCGTATAGCTTCGAGAGGACATCAGCCACATTATTCAGGGCTTCCTTCCGATGCTCAATGATAAATCGATGGGCTTGAAGCTCGAGAGCCCATCTCGCCAGCCTGCTCGTTGGATTTCGCATCGAGCAGAGCCAGCGCAGACTACTATGATCGGTTACTACCCGGAAGTTGTATGCCTCGATGTAAGGGCGAAATTTCGCAATGGCCCAGACTACCGCGAGGCATTCACGCTCGGTGACGCTGTAATTGCGTTCCGTGGATGTTAACATGCGGCTCGCGAACTCTAGCACCCTCGCAACTTCATGTATCTCTTGGAGGAGCACGGCGCCGAGGCCGATATCACTGGCGTCGGTCTGTACTATATAGATGCCTTCAGGATCCAGTCGGCCCAACATCGGCGCGGAGACCGCCAACGCTTTCAACAGCTCGAACGCATGTTGCTGCCCATCGAGCCACTCATAGCTTTGGTTTTTCTTAGGCATAGTTGGGGATGTACCTCCTGTACCAAGAGGTCGAACCTAGAAACCTACGTAGCTGTGTGAAGTTAGTCGACACTAGATATGAGGCGATCGGCTCTACCTTAGCTGGATAGGGCTGAGTGCCATCTCTATTTACCAGGAAATCGAGATACCGCACCTTTGCCTTACAAAAGATGCACTTGTTTATGTACAGCGTCAAGCCGTGTTCGCCTCAGTTTCCGCAAGATATTCTGCATGTTCGGCAGTGGATACGCGTCTGGCTCGGTGACCGCGGTCACCTTCGGGTAGTCGTTGCAGAACCGACGCGTGCCGTCCTACTTACGCGACAGTGCCACTGGGCTGGACCAGCCGCTGTTGAAAGGCTCGATAATGCCCTTCTCCAGCATTTCGCGCACTTGGCGCCTCATTTCCTCGTCTATCTTATTGGAGGTAGGATAGTGGTGCTGCTTCATGGGTTTGGAATTCCGCACCAAAATCTCGTGCTTGACAGCCTACACATCCGAGCCTAGGCTTTTGGAAGCGAAGGATGGTCTCAACCATGCTTTTCAGATCCTCTCTCTGTACCTCGCTGGCGTCCTGGATTTCGATAGCGGATAATTCCACGCTATCGGGCGAAATTCTGGAGAAGGACATTATCGAGCCTTCCACTGGCCACTTCTAAATTTACGTGGTGGTCAGCGTCCTTACAGTAAAGGCGATCACTATCGGGGTCTAAGACGGCTTGAAACGCATGCACAAAGATAACCCCTAAGTAGCAATCATCGTTAAGATCAGGCATGATTGCTACGCGAATCTCTCTCGTAAGGCCAGCCACCGTAATCGGGAGAATTACGTGGCCAACCAAGGAGCTTCGCCTAACGCTTGCCAATCGTACGGCCTGCGTAGAGGAACGTTTCAGCTGCCTGTTCAGCGCGTCGCTAATTGCAATTCCACAGGGCCCATCACAGTTGTAGAAGCCCCGGGATCCAAGAGCGCTCACAGGTCGTAATCGCCGACTTCGTCTTGAAGCCACCATCGAGCTTCGGCTTCAGGGGAAAAGGCGGCCTGTAACCCTTCCTGACTGGTAGCAGGAGGGTGAGGTGTCTCACCATTTGCTGTCCAGTTAGTTGCCGCGCTCTCCTGGCAAGCGACAACTGCGCGGTCGTCCTTCCGGGCTAAAACCTCACGAAGAGCGGTAGCAACCACGGCGTTCGGGTCATTTCCCGAACACTTTGGACAATTTATAGTCGTATACCCTGGCAAGCCGCACGCATAGCACTTTAGCATTGGCTTGTAGTCCGTAAAAGGCCTTTTAGCTCGCGAGGCGAGCTCTTTCGACCCATTTGCGTTGGGCTTGAAATTCCCGTTACGAGAATTGGCTTCTGGCCTCTTTGCGGGAGGCGACTCTGTTGACTTAAGGCTAGAGGCGGGGACATCTTCCGCATAATTGCTACGAGACACGTTATGTAGTCTCCAACGGGCTACCCTTCACCTTGAGTGCGGTTGGTGGCTTCTACGAACAAGCGTTGTTGGTACCCTTTATCTTTGCCGTACCAACGGCTCGCGGCGGTCTCAATTTACGGCCACGTGCGCCATTTATTCTTTTCGTTTTGGTACCACGTGGGGGCTTTCTGGGTGAACAGCTCCGACAGAGATGACAGAACCTCTTCCTCAGTGAGGTTGGCTAAGGCCCGGCAATCTTCTACTCGAGCCAGAAAGCTCTACTTTCCTCTTTCTGGCCCGAAAAGCGGACTGGCCACTTACGGATGATTTGACCTACATCCCTGTTATGGCTCATATTCCTACATCCGCTGTCTAGCGTGCCTTGGGGAACGGCTGTTAGCCAACTCGGATCGCGTGGATTGCGAACATCTCTCACCCAGGGTCGACCTACCCCCGGTGGGTTGAGTTGTTCCGTACACCGAGTTGGCGGCGTTGATTATCTGATGTTAGACCACCTTCTCTATCCACCCTGAACGTCTCTCCAAAATGGACGTTCGGGGCTTGGCCGCTCCTGATGTCGGCAATCCTAGTGCTCGACGCAGCCCTATTTGCGTGCGCTACTGACTACTCCAAATTACGAACTCTTACTATGAGTTCAGTCAGTAGCGTGTCCAGATCCTGAGGGACAGAGAAATCTGTTCCTCCTATTTGTAGGGTGCGGAGTCTGCCATTACCATCCTGATTTTGGCCCTGCCTCTCTGTTCTTCCGTCTGTCTGATCGTTTTGAGTTAACCGTGTGTTGCTTGCCTCATTTGGGTGCGTGTCTTGTTCTTCGCTCACGGTTACGTGCGCTGTGGTTGTTTCTTGTAGTCTTCTTTTTATTGACTTTTCTGCCATTACTATTGCCAGCGGATGTTCTCTATTTGTGGCTTCCACAAATGCGCCATCATCTTCCCTAATGATGTTTCCGTACGCCGGCCAATAAATAACTATTTGTTATTTACTGGCGGCTGTCAATAATAGCAACCACAATATTAAAATTTTAATGATAAATGTGAAGAAAAAAAATATTAGAAATGTCTCAATATTTTCCACCTGAGCTAATTACGTAACATACACAACAGTCGTTCCCGGTGCATCTGTAGAGAGATCCGAACTGCGCTGACCGGCGCGCCACTCTCACTTCCCTGCCGGGCTCAGCAAAGGGTAGCACGCCGCAAGTTCGCCGGCGCGCGCGCTAAACTTACGGATCCGAATATGATGTTCGCCTCGCACGGACTCCGGCACAACGCCGCTCAACGAGTACTTACCTGGGCGGCTTGTCTTTCCCGTCAGCTCTGTTGAACAGAATTTAATAAGTCACAATAAGGATGACGCAGACCGAGACTTCACGCCGATTGAAAGGTAGCCCGGACACGATGGCTCTTGGCTACACGCATACACATTCGCCGTACTACGCGAACGGCTTTTCGCTCACGCACGCTTTATAATAATGACGGGCCGGGTAGATTATAGTCGCACTAGTGTTTCAAACCTTTACGAGAGCGGCTGGCTAGCCGACGCACGCAGATTAGCGCCGGTGGTAGCTTCTCTCTCTCTCTATCTCTCTCTTTCTCTCTCTTCTTCTGTGGCTCTCCTCGTCTGTCTCCGGCTCGACGGTTCGCCTCGCTAGAGTAGTTACGGTGATCGAACAGGCGAATTGTATACGCGAAGCACTAACTGATGCAATATGCACGGCCACTTTATACACACCGCTGTATCGCGGGAGAACGGATGCGCCGAGGCCACTCTTCTCTTTCGCTCGGGTTACATTTTATGAGGTTAATTTTTTTTTTAATCGATGTAAAATGAATTCGTTAAGTTATTTAATATCTAATTTTTAATTCCTGAAAGTTCTTTGGTAATAAAGATAAAAATTTTAACCAATTTCTTATCTTTGCTAAACTCTGTGTTATTTCTGTAACCTTTCTGACTTTAAAAAAAATAAAAATTGATTCAGATATTCTATGAAGTAAAATCATTTATTTCTTGTTTATATTTATATTTTTTTAATGTCAAAAATCTGCGTAAGTGAAAGTATAGACCTATCGCTCGGCAAGCAGTGGCACAATTTTAAATAAGTTACAAATTAAAAAAATTTGGGCATACCTGGTGGATATTCAATATAATTAAGAGTTGTATATATTGCAAATGGTGAAGCGCTTAGTAAGGCGAGGAACCAAGCCGCTATAATAAAGCACAGTGGTCTTCTTAAACCAGTTACTTTACTTATATGAAGAGGTTTGCAAACTGCTAAATATCGCTCAAAAGAAAACGACACAATTGTGAGGACGGATACGTAGGACGACCTGTAAATGAGTTATGTTATATAATTTAAATGTATACAATAAAAAAAATAAATAATTTATTTATTGTATTCGATCGTTTCTCTAATTTAAAATATAAAGAAGCCATTGTTTTCTTAAAGGGAAATCAAGTATATTTTATATATAATTTTATATATGTTTTTATAGTTGATTCTACATAAAGTACTTCTACCTGAAATACTTGCTCTAAGAACTTAAGAAAAAGTCCAGACCAAATTCAGTACTCTCCGCTCTAGAGCCTATAGGAGCAACGCGTTTTTATCTCTCACTTACATCCATCCATGCTAAGCTCTTTTTTTTTTACAAGTTCTCTCACAAGTCAGTTAAGACTCCTCTAGTTGTATATAAAGACTATAGCCGGGTTTGCAGGTCAAAATGGTCCTCTCATAAATTCATTGCGGAGCTATACTAACTTAAAGGGTGTTAAAAATATATCAAATTCCGCTAGTTGTTTTTTGTGTAAAATTTTCTTAGTTTTTCAATAAAAATATTTTCAAAGCGGTATGTGTACACTGTCATTCACATAACTCCAAATGAAACATTAAAATTCACGCAGAAAAAAACCGATCAAAGGTATCTCCCATTGAAAAATTCACCTTTTTATTATCAACCTTTTTATTGTACGAAGTATTTGTATAAATCTCAGAATGGAATTCAATCATTTTATAACCTAAAAAAATTCATTTATGTTTTGATTTTTAAAATATGTCTTATAAAGGTCTGAAAAAAATATAGTTATATTCTACGAAAAATTACAAGAAAACAGTCTATGTAAGATATGTCGAAATTTTGCTTCGTTTTTGAGCAAAGAAATCCTTTATTATAGATAAAATTTCATCATTAAATTCAGAATTATGATTAATTTTTAGCTCAAAAACGAAGCCAAATTTCGACGTATATTACATAGACTTTTTTCTTCTAATTAAAATTAATTGCTAAGTAAACTTAGAATTTTGAAATATTCGCATGTAGCTGACCGCTGGAGAAACCTGACATTTTTTATATAAGAAGTGGTCGCTTATAGCGGACTGCGTAATAAATATACCAATTCTACCATAACTTTGGCTTTGAGATTTGTTAATTATCATTGTAAAAGCTAATATTATTTGAAATTGTTTATTGTGTAAAATAAATGGTAATCAAGATCATTCAGCAGATCCATGTTGCTTTGTAGTATGTAATCTTAGGTATAAAAACCTTATCTCCTATTTGTTCTCCTGTTATTATTACTGCTTCTATATTATGCTTAAATAACACAAGCACACAAAAAAAAGTGTTCTGTCGCAGAACACTGATTATTATATCCTATTATCATACTTTGACGTTCTGATCACGAATCCAGTGTCCGTTTAGTTCCATCAGCCCCTGATTTTGCGTAAATTATACCATAAAAGCTGAAAATTGCCGAAAACTGGATTTATAAAGTCCATCAGTGAATAATAGAAGGTATTCGAACCCAGCTGAGTCATATTCCCATATATTTTGACTCGCAGAATAAGAATACACTGTGAAGTCGATCCTTTTACTCTCCGTTTTTGTGCAAATCACGATAAGTGACTGAAAATTACGGAAAAATGCAGACAATTGTGGAAAACTGATATCATGAATATCATCAGTTGTATTTCTAAACCCTTAAAACTTTACCCTTTATCCTTAACCCTTAATCCTTAACCCTTAAATCCTGAACTCTTAATCCTTAAACCCTTAACCCTTAATCCCTTATATATCTTCCTATATTATATAGGTGTAAGAAAGAAATGGGTACCTACCCCCTCCACTTCTCATCCACTCCCCCTCCACTGCCCTCAATTTCCCCTCCACTACACCTCCACTTTTTACCGTTAAATTCTTTCAATTTTTACGTTATTTTTAAGGGTCTTGCCCCTCCACCCCTTCCACCCCCCTCCACACCGCCTCCACCCCTCTTCCACTTACCTCTCCACTTATCCCTCCATTTACCCCTCCACTTAACGATCCACCTACCCCTCCACCTACCCCTCAAACTGCTCCTCCACTCTTCACCGTTAAATTCTTTCAATTTTTACGTTATGTTGAAGGTTTTTGCCCCTCTACCACCCCTCTACCCCCTCCGCACCGCCACAAAAACCCAACCCAACCCAACCCCACCCCCCCAAAGCCCCTCCACTTACACTCCACATTCCCTCCAAATCTCCTCCATCGCCCCTCCACGTCCCCTCAAACACCCCTCCACATACCCTCCACATACCCTCCACACCACTCAAACTTCCCTTCAATTAAAATTCCACTTGCCCCTCAAAATACCTAATCACTTAACTATCCACTTATGTTTCTATAATCAATTTTTTGTATTACTAATGTTTATAAGTACATAACTATGAAATCACAAGATTATCGTTATATGATGATTTAATGATTGTATTATAAAAAGAATTTAACAAATAAATATATTTAAATTTTCACAATATTAAACGTATATTATCAAAAGGGGTAAATAGAGCGTGAATTTATAACCTTTAGACTCTAATTTATCTTCATATATATCTGATCGTATCTTTAAAAAAATGTTAGATTTGTTATGATATTAATTTATTTGCGATGTCATTATTAATTTCGTTTCGTGTTTATATGTAAATTTTAATAAAAATATGTTACAATAAAAATATGATACAATGTAGATCAAATGTGAAAAATTTCTTTGCATACAATGTTATCAATTACTGACGAATTTTCTAAAAGGTTTTCAATAAATATATTGTTAGGATTCCTATATCGAGACAAAGCAACATATAATTGGCCATGCGAAAATAGTGGTCGTCTAATAAAAATACCTAAGAAATTAAAACTTTGACCTTGTGATTTATTTATTGTTATAGCAAAAGCTAATACAACTGGAAATTGTTTTCTAAAAAGTGTAAAGGGAAATGAAAAAGAATCGCCGGTATTCAATGTTATTCGCGGTATAAAAACTTTTTCACCCATTCTTTGACCTGTTATTATTTTAGCTTTAATATTATGATTAAATAAATCTGTAATTTTTAATCGCGTACCATTACACATTCCTTCTGTTATACTTATGTTTCTGATTAATATTACAACTGTATTTATTTTTCATTTCACTCATGTGGCAGTAGGCCTTCTCTAATGTTATTAAGCATTTCTATTGAATAATTTAGATGAATATTTTCATCAGTTTGATCAACTCCCTTGTGAGTTGCATAATCTATGCTAGAATATGTGTGTGTATCACCATGTAATAAGTTCAAAATTTTATTATTTATAAATTTAGTATCTTCATTATGTGGAGCTAATATTACACGATCAATGGAATTTTCGACATTAATGTCATCATAAATTTTATTACATACATTTTCGGTTTTCCATTAATTTGGAATCATAAATGGATTAATTTTATCTTCACATAACTCTAACAAAAATGAAGCAAATTCTTTATTATTTGAGCGAATATTTTGAGTTAATTTTAAAACTTTGAAGAGAGACCATAAAGAAAATTTGATTGTGTCTTCTACTATACTATCTCTGTAACCATGTTTTAAGACTGGTAAAATTTGTTTAAAATCACCTCCTAATACTATCAACTTATCACCAAATGGAATATGATTGTAACATATATCTCTTAGTGTTTGATCAACAATTTCCAATGCTTTCTTTGGAATCATTGATGCTTCATCCCAAACGATAATATCAACTTCTCGCAATTTCTTTTTATCGGATTCGAATTTTAGAAAAGCACTTTCAATACTATTTAGATCTAAAGGAAGTCTAAACGTACAATGGCTTGCCATTCCTTTAGGCAATAAAATAGGACCTCCAGGACCATCAATAAAATAAATTTTGTGTTTATCGTTTATATTTTCATCAAATATTAATCTTTGTTCAGTTGTTAATTGATTAACCAAAATTCCAAAAAGATTTTTACTGTCTACGACATTTTGAGGACTTTCTTCGACATTACTTATTGTTGGTTCTGGTAAAGTGTAATCTGGGTGAGGATGACGGGGTGTTCGCCGCGATTGGGGCACTCCCGACCCCGCTTTATCCCTTCGCGACCGCACACGGGGCACCATCGGAGGCGAGGGCCTCTCGTCGCTGTTGGCGGGATAGCCCGCAGCTCCGCTTCTTCGGCGACCTCTCCGGGCGGGCGCCTCTGGGCTCCGCTCTGCCGCAACACCCGTTCCATCTTGGCCGTCGCATCCCTCTGGATCGCATCCAATTGGATGCGGAGGGCCTGCTCCGTGCGGGCTTTGGCGTGAGCGGTTCCCCGCCGCTCATGTTCCGCACGGTAGGCCTCTAATGCGGCACGCTCGTCGGCTACCTTCCGGCGGTAGTTGCCCAGGAGCTTCGTGGCTTCGCGGGGGTAGACGACCTTAAAAGCGTCACACGCGTCCATCGCGGCCACCATCCCGGCGCGGGTGCGGAGCTATTCCGCCCGGGCCGCCTTCAGTTGGTCCCTGATCGGGATCCACGCCTCCTGGGCGGCTGACGGCCTCTTGGCTGACGGCGCCGCTATTACTCCGTCCGGCCTGGACGAGGGGCCCGCGACCGGCTCGAAGGGGCGCTGCGGCGCCGGAGGCGTCTCCTCGGGGGGCGGGAGGCGCGAGCTCTTGCGGAGGGGTCAGTGGCTCGAGGGGCCATAAGGCGGCTGCCTCTCTCCTTCTTCCTCCGTGGCGAGGGCGTCGCTCGGTACACCTCCCAGGCTCACTTGGCGCAACAATTCTTGCGCAAGCTGCCGGATGGCTTCTGGCGGTATTCCGCTCATCGTTGCAATGTCTGAAATCAAATAGGATAATGCGTCAGTCACGTAGGGCAGAATGGCGTCCAAAGGTTAGTGGTTAGTCATGCGGGTTCGTGCTCCCGTGCGTCGGGGAGATACGTCCTGAGGCGGGTTGACGTCCGGGAGTTTCTTCGCGCCAGTTGGTCGCCCACGGCGCCTCTGGAGGGATGTAGGAACACCACTGGTATTTGGTTGCGTCAATCGCTCGTCAGCGATGTTCGCGTCCAGCGTTCGCTTGCGCGTAAGCTTGCCCACTAGTTGCGTACTTCGCTTTATCATCAAGTGCGTCCTCCACGGTCTGCCACGCTTACGCGGGCGGGTTTCTGCCTCTGGAGTTTCGCTAACCGCGTTACGATCCGCGATGGTGATTTGCGATGTCTCGCTAGTCTCCGGCTAGTTTGCGCCGATATTAGGTACGGGCCAGAAAACTTAGGGGTCAATTTGGCGGCTATGCCCTACGAAGCAGACGAAAGTATGCGGTTTCGCTTTAAGACTTTGTTGCCAACCTCGAACTTAACTTCGCGACGAGACGCATTATAATAACGTACCTGTCGCTGGTGTGCAGCCGAAGAGTTATCTGCGGCTATCTGTTGCACCTCGGGCAACTTTTCTAAGCGATTTCGCCAACGTTCGACCTCTGTCTCTTCAGCAATGTCTTCGGCTGCGTATTCTTCGCTGCGTTTCAATGAAATAGGTGGAGCCGGTTGCCTGCCAAGATTCAGGAAGGCTGGGCTCGAGCCCGTAGATTCTTGCACGACCGTGTTGTAGGCGTACATCAGCTCTGGAACGTATAAATCCCAATCACGGTCGTTATCCTCGAGGAAGGAGGTGATCATCGTCTTGATCGTGTTGTAAGCGTACATCAGCTCTGGGACGTATAAATCCCAATCACGATCGTTATCCTCGCGGAAGGAGGTGATCATCGTCTTGATCGTGCGATTTACTCGCTCCACGGGATTTGCCTGCGTTGATACGGCGGAATCGTGGTATGCGATACGCCTCGTTCTTCTAAGAACTTATCTAGCGCTTTGTTTTTTAATTCCGTCCCGTTACCTCGGGCGGACCAAAGCGTAGAAACACTCGCTCATTTAGTTCCTTGCGGATCGTTTGCGCATTCGCTTTTCGAATGGGCACGCACTCAATCCACCGAGTGAATAAGTCCATGAAAATAAGTAAATATTCATGGCCTCGAGGTGATCTAGGCAAGGGGCCCATAATGTCTCCTGCCACAGTCTGCCAAGGTCGTGCGGCACGACGCTTGCCCATCAGCCCAGCTGGTGCAGTTTGTAGCACTTTGCACCGCTGGCAAGTCAAGCAGTAAATCTTTGAATGAAGTAGCATCTTTTATGCGGCTCAATAATAATTTGAGAAAAAATCTTTCATTATTTTTAGGTAAAACAATATTTAATCGACCAATGGCATCAAATTTTTTATTGCGTTCCCGTGGTTCCTACAATTTAAATTTTGTATATGTATAATACCGAGGAATTTAGACGTACTTTATATTTTTCGCAAACTGATCGATTTTATTTAATTCAAACCACACTGTTAAAGTAGTTTCACTCTTACGCAAAGCTTGTAATTCTTTGTTTTCTTCAAGAACAATTTTTTGTTGATTCTCTGTATGTACAGCCAAATGAATAACACTATGGCTTCTGCCACATAAAGGTAACGTTTCTAGACGCCAAGCGGCCATAATATATGTAAGAAAATTTTATGCCTTTTAAACAAATATATATGCATGTGTTATCTTATTATTTATACTTACTGTGTATTTACGAATTTTCATTATCATCAGCTTGTCTAACACTTGACCCCACTTAATTAAAAGCACAATTAATTCTTTTTTGAGTTATA
>JAWWEQ010049684.1:0-12983 GCA_035583055.1 Torymus tubicola
AATCAAAGATAAGCTTAAAAATGTAAAAATTTACATATATTGATAGTTATATAAAAGTATAACACTGACTTGTCATTCAGTCCTACAATAAAATTTGTCGAAACGGGAACTCTGTGGAATTTTTCGAAAATAGCTATATTTTGACCGTTTTTGAAACTTTAAAAAATTCTAGAATGGTTTACAGATGGCTTAGAGGGCTGAAATTCTGGCTAGAGGATTTTTTTATGATGTACTTTCATAAAAAAAATCGGCGACCAGATCGGAAATATGAGTGCGCAGACTTTAGACGAAGTTTACTGGCCTGACTCATAATAATATTAAATTGTTTATAAGAGTCAGTTGGACTCTTATAATACAAATGGTATGAAAGAGTGAGTTTATAGGCTAGGTTCGTATGATCCGTGTCTGGAAGTTCGACATGGAATCGTGCTGAACTGGGAGTGAATGCATCTGTTTTGGTTGTGTATGGCTGGATGTTATAGTATACCCTGTACAGTATGACATCTAGCATCTTTAGTTAAGTAATTTTGTTGTGTTTGTAATCCAGATCTGCGTACAGGAAATTTTATTTTCCTATGCAGGATTGGTGACTTTATGAAAATAATCTTATAGGTGTAAGACTCCCTTAATAATTACTACATGTGATTGTCGGCCAATTTGCATGAATTTTGTATTTTTATATGGAAGTTTATGTATCTCTGGACTTAAATAAATAAAAATATATAGAAGCAAATCCATTACTTGCGCAGTCTACTCTTCGATTTTCTCGAAAATATTTATATGAAAGTCCACATTAAAAAATTATGTTTTCCCAAGATTTAGCTCGATATTTTAATATTAGTCATTTCTAGAATTTTTAAAAGGTCGATTCTTAAGCGTTTTTTAGCCTTTTTCTAAAAATCATAAAACCCACAGATCTTAACCGATTTTAGTTATCAAGGTCACATTTTCTTTCTTCTCTCTCAAACTTTGGAGAAAAAATTTGCTCCATAGGTTTTAATATTATAGAATCTTCAGGTTAATCAATATGTGTCCGCTATTTCTTGAGAAAAATATTGTATCTTTAAACCATTACTGTGTCGTCGTTTTATGATAGATCGGAACCAGACACATCGCATTCTTTTTCTCTTTCAGAGAGCTTTAATTTTCTTTTTTGAACTAAAATATTGATCGAAATCAGCCTGCGATATCGACGATTAAACTTCACTTATTTTCCAAAGTCACTAAACTTCGATGAGCTATAACTTTTTGTCGGAACTTCAAATTACACGAAATTTAGAAGAAATTTCGCTCTTGCTATACAGTATACTCAAAAATCAATAACTATCGATTTAAAGCAGACACTTGGCACGTACCCCGATAACTGTTTTGGTCACATCTTTTAATATTATGGAAAAAAATTAATTATTGGAAAATAAAAATGATATAATTTTAACAGACTCCATCGTAAAGTGCGTACTCTGTGAAGGGAGACATGATTATCCCTCCTAAAACCTTTAACATATTGCACGCCGGAGTTCTGTAGCACCTGCAGACGATGTCTCAGTTCCTGGGTTGCATCTAATAGCACTACGGAACAATAATCCAGCTGAGAGTACAGCAATGTCTCAACTAGCCGTTTTTTAAGAGTCCGGGTGGTATAGTTTCTGAAGAATCGAAGATGGTAAAGGATACTACTGAACTTTTTCGCAATTCTATCAACGTGATTCTTCCAGGTTAATTTTGAGTCTAGAACACCAAGGCTTTCAACAGAGTGGAGAGAGAAATCAGTGTACCATCGCCTAATTCAATGCAGAGCTAGGAATCTAACATAATTCTGTTAATATGTCGATTGTTACCAAAGACAATCGCTTTCGTTTTATCCGCATTGAGTTTAAGCGTCGCATCTGTAGCCCACTCGGAAACTTTACTTGCAGCACGCTGAATCTGAGCGAGTCCCTCCTCCAGTTTTTCTCTTGGAAACTGACAGAATGCTTGCAGATCATCTGCATAGAGTAAGTGCTGCGCACCCAAGGGACTCAGATACTGTTTTAGATCATTTATGTAAAGGCAAAACAGTAGAGGCCCTAGTACTGATCCCTGTGGGACTCCTAGATTGATGTTGAGTTATGTAGAGTTACCAGAAAATTTTGTAGGCACATTTCGTGTCCTGCCTTCGAAACAGGAGTTTATCCACAAGAGGGGATCCCTAGAAAGCCTCGTCACTCTTAGTCTCACGGGCAACGATTTGCCAATAACACTTTGTGGAATGCCGTCCTCCCTACATGCCTGTGATGAGAAGTGAGATATAATAATCGCATCATTTATATTGATGGGCTTAAAGGCAAAACCGTTATGGCTGGTATTGAAGATTACTCTCTGACGCATCTTACTATCATCTTGCGGAGAAACCGACACCCCAAAAAAATGATCGTTGAGCGCATCTGGTGTAAACCCATACAAGCTCTCAGTGCGTCGGGGCGGAAGTTCCAGGCTACGTAAAGTTACCAGACAAAGTGCCAAACGTGTTTATAGGGTCGGCGTTTTTCAAAAAAGCAATTTTCGTTGGCCTGTAAGTAACCGCTACCAAGATGGGAGGGTTATGACTGTCAGAAATCGAGCAAAAAATGTATTCAGGCCTTCTTGGTTTGCTTTTTCTCTCGGTGTTGGAAGTCGCCAGAACCTCGCAATTCAAATAATCTCTAATAAATCGTGCCACTCCACCCCTATTTTCGTTACAATCCTGTGTGATAACTTTGAAGCCAGGGATTCGAATGATGTCATCTAATACAGCCGAGTCGAGTCAGGTCTGGGCAACCCCAAAAAGGTCATGGGAAGGGTCGTTATTAAGAAATTGTCGAATTTGGTCAATATGTCCCCGAAGTGAGTTCACATTGTTAAAACCAAACCCGCTTTTAACCCCCTCTTACTCACTGGAAGCCCTCTAGACGGGACCTTGCTTAGTCAAGCTGCACGCTTACTTTTTGCATTTTTTTTGTTTTGCTTTTATTAGTACTGGACTTTGATTTATTTACTCTTTTAGTTTTAGTTGGAGCAGTAGCTTCGGCGTTGCATGAGTGTATGTTTAGATTTTCCTCCGACGTTACAATTTTTGGATTTTCCGCTACTCCTCTGTTATTAATTTTATACGACTAAGCTCACTAAATTATATCTTGCCCTACAGTTTGTGCTTTGCAGTTACTTAAGGCGATCTTACACCTATAGGCCACTGTGGTTAAAATTACCTGAAAAAATAAAATAAATTATTATTACCAATAAGAAAACATTATTTACTATTAGTATAACTATTTATGGACAATCTGAGAAAAATAGAGGTCCTTTGATCCTTTTAGTCCTGAGATATAGTTCTTTCTAGAAAAAAAAGTTTCGCGTAACTTGTGTTTTAGACTACTTGATGGATTTTCATGGGGTCGAGTGCAAATTATTTGTAATATACCCACCTATGGTACGGAGCTCTAGATTTAAAAAATTTTTTTATTAAGTATTTTTTATACAGAAAACCATTATTTTATTGTTAATTTTGATAATTTACATGATTTTTTTGCATAAAAAAATACTTAATCAAAAAATTTTGAAAATCCAGAGCTTCGTACCATACGTGGATGGATTACAAATAAATTGCACTCTACCTCATGAAAATACATCAAGTAGTCTAAAAGAAAAGTTACGCCAAAGTTCAAAATTTCATATCTTGAGCAAGATCTCTCATATCTTCATTAACAATCACTTCTTGATTATAAAACTTATTCCACTTCCTGAAACATATAAATACTTATTCTTAGTTAATATTGTAAACGATTTTTTAACACAGCGTGCGCAAAACACTGCTTCTCACGCTTGTTTTCAGTGCGCAAAGCAATAGATTTACACGCTCCGTCTAAATATATATAAATATATTGCTTTGCACAAGGTAAGCAAGCATAACAAACTATACAAAACACATGCTTTGAGCACGCTTCGAACCCTTTGCTTAAAAATTTCTCAAAATAAGTAAACAAACCGATATATATTTCATGGAATTGTGGGCGCTCGGGTTAAGTCTAATCAAAACAAACGATGCTGCGAGTATAAATAAATCCATGCTAGTCATCTCAATTCCCTATTGCCAAATAAGAATTTTTTTTTTCAATCTGAATAATTGTTCAGTTAAATTTGTCATAAAAAATAATATGGAAACAACCATTATAAACTCTGTATGATTTATTTTTTTATATTTATTGAAATAGTTTATTTTTTAATAAATAATTAAGTTTTCGTATATTTATTGTAATAGTTTTCTTTATAAATTTGACTTATGTTGGAATAGAATTAAATAGTGCAACGAAGCAACTGCCTCGTTGCTAATAATTTCTTATGTTCGGGTTAGGTTAGTATTTTACTTGCACTCAGAGCACCAGGCTAGGTTAGTCTCGCGGTCATGTTAGGTTAGTAATTTACTTGCGCGCGGGCGCTCACGCCGCCGGGTGAGAATTCGCCTTAAGGCCGGTGTCGCGCAGGCGCACAACTCACACTTCACGCCCTCGTACTTGCGCGCACAGATATCGAACGGGCTGAACGACTATATAAGCCGTGGCACTCGCAATTAGTGGCAGACCTGTTCCGACCGTTCTCCGTTCTCAGTCTAATTCCTAAGCTAACACTAGCACCGTGAACACACGGGTTCGTGAAGGCAATTTCATCACATAAATCCTAAGACTTGCACCCAGAGTATAATTACCGGGGACGTTATATTGTCTACTCGTGACCGCCATAAATCGTATAACCGATCTAGACTGACCGACTGCCCTAGTTCGACGAGCTACTGTCTCTACCGTCGTGCACACATGGCGATAAAGACGAAGTAAGTCCTGACGCATAAACTCCTGGTGCGACGTGTACACACGTGTACCTGGAAGTTTGCGATAGAGGGCGGGACGGACAAATTAGGTAAACCTGTTCACCGATCTCTGTCTTCGTGCACACACGAGATAGAGATAGTGACACGTAGCCTGACAGTGTCTCCTAGAGGGCGTGCGACACATCTCTAGTAGATCTGTTTAGACGTTCACCAGACCGGGGAACACCGGAACAGTCCTGGTTCTACCCTCGTGCACACACGGGGAAAGAAACCGAACTGACTCCCATAGTACGTCAAACTCCTACGCAACGTGCACACACGTGCCTAGGTGGTTGTACGACGACAGGCCGACCTAACGCTAGACTCGTCCTATCGCGAGAGGGCGCGCGCGCGCGTAGCGTACATGTTTGTGAATTAACTCCGTAGTAAGTGCGTTTGCTAAATTCATGTTACAGATGGCTTAACAGGGAGCGGCACCAATACCAGTGGCGGCCAGCAGTGCATTTGTTATTTTTAATTTGTTATTTTATATTATTACTTTGTTAATAAATACTGTTGTTATTCTTTCTTTTGATAAATTCGAGAGTTGTTTCTAAATTATAATCCGAGTTAATCCACCTAATCCTCCAAATCACCATCCACGAATTCTGGTTACGCTCGTGAGCACTCGGCAGGCGGCGGAGTTGTCGTTACATGGCGCCCGAACAGGGACCGTTTATGTTAGAAAACGCACTTAACCGGATTTAAAACATAACGCGTGCTGTCTCGATATTATTAATAGTGGAATACTGTATGGAGTAAGGATTGTATACATTGATCTAGATATATCCTGTTGTAAAAGGAAGAGATTTTTTTTTTGTTGTAAGGATTTTTTTTGTCAGATAGTTTATAAGTATTAGCGTTAGTTCCTATTGGAAAATTTGTATACTATAAGTTCTTCTATTTTATAAGTTAGATACCGGAAGCCGTTCTATCGTATATATATATATTATAATCTGCCAGTTACTTATCAGAAGAGGATCAATCGCCACCATCATGCCGGTTTCGTGGATCTACCGGCTCCCAAAGGAAGATCTTGTCGCAGAGCTGGCGAGGTGCCATTGTGACATTCAAGGTTCCGTTGCAGTTCTCAGGCAACGGCTCATCGCTTATGAGGGTCTATGAAGAAGATTATAAAGATAAACCCGTAGATCTGGCCGACTATAACGAAGAATTAGATAAGACCCGCGACGAAGAACTTGAAAGGAACCCAGTGCCCGCGGAAACAATAAACCCGTTACACCGGAGCAAGTATGTCCACTCCAACAAACCGGCACCAGGACTTTGTGCATGCGTACCTCCCAGACTTCTCCTCTGGTAATGATAGCAGGAGGGTCTCTGACTAGATGAGGAAGTGGAACTGTCACTTCGAAGGAAAGGATGTCTATTCCTTTCTGGAAAGAGTGGATGAGCTACGAATCGCCTATGGACTTACCGACGATCAACTACTCCAAGGATTACCCGAACTTCTCAGAGGAGATGCACTACAATGGTACCGAAACATAGCCGGCTAGTGCCGTTCTTGGGCCAACTTCGAAGCAGCCCTGAGGGGATTTTACTTGTCTCCCTCCGAGCGACGTCTCTTGAGCCGCCAGGTACCTGAACACGTACAACGAACTCATGCTTGATTGTGAAAAGAAAGTAATAAGTATTGAGTTAGTAAAGAAATAAGTTACAAATACGCAACTTACTACATAAGAGTTATTACAACTACTGTTACATACAGCTTGTGCAGCTCTTAATCTTTCAGATGATTTTATCATATTTCATGATAATTAGTCTTTCTGAATCACTCGTTGAGGTAGCCTCTTCCAGTAGCAATCTGAATCTAACAATAATTTCTGGAACTCTAAAAAGAAATTTCCACAAAATATCTATGTTTTATTATAAATTTAATATTTATTCAGTTAATTTATACTTATCTAATATAGATATATTCAGTTGGTTGAAGTTTTGGATGAACACAAGGTACAACTTGGCTGAATGTGTATGTCAATGAAACTAACCCCAAAAATGACACATCCGACATAATAGCCGACGACACTGTCAGTTGACGCTGCGAGGCAGCGATCACAGCGCATGTTCGTGGCGCCTTGCAGCGGTGTCTTTCACACTTTTCACCAACTGATCGCACGATTTGAGTTCACGAATCTTATTTAAAATTTTTGTGTGTGTTTAGATTACGTATATATGTAATAAATATATAAACATTAAATCATTTAACGTATTTTCTCAGTTGAATATCTTATGGAAACGCCATTTTCGTAGTATTTTTTTTGTTAAAAAATTAATTAAAAATCATTTTTATAAATTTTAAATTAACATTTTAAAATATTAAGTTTTTTTCTTTAACCGTAAAATTGGTTGTAAAAAATATGTTCTTGATGTGGCTTACGTTTGCGTGATAAGACCCAAATTGGTAGAAACTGGTGACAGGTTTTTATAGAAGTTTACTGACATTTTTGCTTATATCTTCGGTAGTTTTTCAAATATGTCACTCAAACATTTTTTACAAGTTTAGAATGATATATAGAATCGAAAAATCAAATAAAAAAAAATTTTGATTTTTTCCAAATTTATAGATGTAAGACCGCCTAAATTCACTAGAACGGGATAAGCACCTTTCCATCACTGGTAACACTGTTACATTCACATACACCTACGTACCAGAACTAGAATAAAACTTTAAAAATCACAAAAAAAGTCGGAGCCGAGCTAATACACATCAACATGCGCCCGCCACCTCACGAGAGCGAACAGGACTTCCGGTCGGTGCTCTAGTAGTACTACTAACTTCCACGCGTCGTCGTCTTCTAGTACCTCTGATATCTCAGTACCTGGCCGCTATACATAGAAATTCCCCGCCACCATTTTCCAAGCTGGGTTGGGTTGGGTTGGGTTGGGTTGGGTTTCCATATACCAAGAATCTTCGGTGGTTTTTGATCACGTCACGTCCAGGGTTTCTCTTCTTCATACATTCATAAGAGGACGTCGGCTTCGTAGTTCAGAGCGCCGTTTGGGTGCACTACTGTGAACCGATGGGCTTGCAATTCCAATGCCCACCTTGCCAATTGGCTTGTCGAATGTTTCATACTGCAAAGCCACCTCAGACTACTGTGGTCATTTACGTCTTTGAAGTCGTACCCTTTTATGTACGGTCGGAATTTTCCGATGGCTTATACCACAGCTAAGCATTTACGCTCGGTGACACTTCCGTTGCACTTAGCGGGCTGTAGGGTTCTACTGGCCTATAATCCGAATACCAGCGTCGCCGGCGTCGGTTTGAAGAAGGTAGTGCCCATCCGATGAGGGCGCTCCAGAACCGAGGCTGTCATAATCGTGACCTTCAGTTTGTTGAATGCGGTTTGTTGTTTCTCGAGCCATTCGTATCTCTGATTTTTCAGTGTCAAATGAATTAGGGACTCGGCAACCATCGCGTAGTTCGACTTTAACGACGCCGCGTTCACCTTGCGAAAATCTATAGAGAAACACAGGCAATCCAGGTCCTTTCGTGTCATGCCCTAGCACAAAATAGTATACTATTTTTTGACACAGCGTGGGCAAAACACTTCCTCTCGCACTTGCTTTCAGTGCGCAAAGGAATAGGTTTATATATACTGAGACTCGCGTTAAAAAAAAATAAATGAAGATAACAGTTGATATCTGAAGATAGAAGAAATTAATTTGAACTGAAGATAAATGTCCAAATTGAGACTCAAGACAACAGTTATTCTTCAGTTATTAACAGTTATTTTCACTTAACATATTTTTGAAAACGTAAATCGCTTGAAAAAAGTAAAGAAATCAGAAGAAAACAGTTTTATTTAGAAGAAAACTAGTGAAAATTAGAGACAACCGTAGTATAATGAAGAAAACTGTTTATAAATTTTAAAAGAATTTGAGAAGTTTTAATATATAGGAAAAAATTTGGAAATTGAACAGAACAGTTAATAACTGAAGAATACTGGTAATAACTGTTAATAATTGAATAAAACCGTTTAAAACTGTTTAAAAGTGAAGAAAAGTAAAAAAATTTCTATACTAATCTTTTTTTCATAATTTTAAAATTGAATATAACAGTTAAAAACTGTTAATAACTGAAGAAACTCTAAATAACTGTTGTCTTGTCCCAATTTCGACATTTATACTGTTATATTCTTTTTTTCAGTTTTCTTGAGTTTTCTGCACAATTTTTTTTCCGTTAGGGTGATTACGGAGCTGAACCTGCCATTATTCGACGGTTCGATCACCTTCTTGTGGAGCATGTCACAGACTTGCCACTGCATTTCCTCTAGCGTGTGTGAATGTTGTGTTTTGTGATTCTACGAGCCATAACTTTAATTTTTCCGGATTCCTTGTGTGAAACGCTCTCCCCGCTCTCTCTTGTCTCCGCTTTTCGTGCTTACGCGCGTGATTACCTTAGACGAGAGCGGGTCTCATCATAAAGATTAATAAATAAGGTATTGAAAATAATATGCTAAAATGGTTCTATAGTTGCTTAACAGACAGAATTTAACAAGTTAAATTTAGTAATGGAACCTCTTCTGAAAGAATGACCAAACATAGTGTCCCACAAGGCTCCGTATTGGATCCGATACTTTTTTTAATTTACATAAATAACTTGAAAAAAAGTATTAAAATATTGTAAATGTAATATGTTCACTGACGATACAATCATGTACGACATTAGTTCTAACTTAATTAACATTGAAAATAAAATTAATTATGACTTAAATAATCTATCAATTTTTGTTGAGAAATAATATCATAAAATTAAATGTAATTAAAACTAAATTGATGTTGGTGCGAGCCTCTATGTAAAATAATATATGTGATACTAAAATAGAAAATAATAAAATAGAAAATGTTGACCTAATTAAATATCTTGGTATTATGATTTTCAAGCATTTCATCTTCAGAGGCTATGTCAATTCTACAATACAGAAAATTGTTAAGAAAGTTAACTTTTTATTTAGAATCGGAGACTCTGTATCGCTACTGACGAGAACGATTATTTATAAAAGCATAATTACTCTGCATTCTAACTATTGTTTAACAGTTTTCTTAAACACCAGAGGAAGCGAAATAGATTTGTTACAGAAAGTGCAAAATCGAGCGATGCGTGCGATAATTCGATTTAGTAAATTTACACCGATTAAAAAAATGCTAGATGCGTTACATTTCTTTAATGTTAGACAATAAATTGTTTTAAATACGCTTATATTTGTACATAAAATGAAATTAAAGATATGTTCATCTTATCTTGCAGAACGTTTAAAACTTGTTAGTGAAACACACAAATATAAGTCACGATAGAAAAATAATATACACATCACAAAGCGTTATCAAACAACATCACAAAATAAAAAAATACACTTATGTACAGCGGCTATAAAATTTATAATGAGTTACGGAATGGTATAAAATTAATTAACAATTTTAGTTCTTTTAGACGTAAAGCAAAAGACTACGTTAAAGAGATGTGTGTTTGAAAAAATTGAATGAAGAATTAATTGTTAATGACTGTTTTGACTACGGTTGGTGAAGCTTCACGTGGATTTTCCCAATCCGTTACATTTGTACTGCGACACTAATCTTGGAACGATAGATAATAGTTCTGAAGTTGCAATCAAAATTATAATTTTGTAAACTGTTTTATTTGAAAGTAGCTAAATGGCTAAATAAACAACAGCTCTCTCTCACTCTCTCTCTCTCTCTCTGTCTCTCACTCTCCCTCTCACTCCTTCAGCGTTGGCTGGTACTCGTCCGGCAAATGATGACGGTGTCGGTGAACCTCTCGTGGTCAGCTCAGAAATGTGTTCACTTACTTATAGCTCAAAAGAATGAGCGCGCACATGTATGTGTGTATGCAAAGTAGCACATCAACGCGTAGCTTGCTAAAGTTTCCGTGCATCCACGTTTACACGTTTTTCGTGTGACGTGAAATTTGTCATGTTATATGTGAAATGCGTTTTATTTCGCACAGATGTATGAAGAATAATAATAAATAAAATTACAGAATTATTAAGAATAAAGGATATATTAGATTAAAGAAGAGAAAATTATTGAGAGCTAAGACAGATGCATTGCAAGCTGTGAACAGATAGATTTCATTGATAGATTGGGTTCGGTCAGCGATGTGTATGCGGCAATTTTGAATGAGAATCGTAACTGTTATTAAAAAGATAGACATGGGATACTTTCTATTTGTATTTTATACAAATGACATCATCCTTGCCCTCAAGGTTATGGTTAAGGTCACTATCAGTTTGCCCCTTCAAATCCTACAACTTTTGTATTTAACACTTCTCTTAAGCGTAATTATGAAAATTTTTGGATGCCTTGATTGTGATTTTGACCATGAGCATGACCTTGAACCAAGAATACATCTGAAGGCAAAATTTTCCGCTCTTTCCATTCAGGAGATCAAAAGTGGGGTATATCAAATCATATAGTTTACTATACGAAATACCTGAATTTTTCAGCATTTCTGCTCAATTCTGGAAAAAATTTAGCCAATCTGATGATTTCGACACGAGATTCGAATTCAGCGATTAAAAAATCATATAACTTATGTGCTCTGATCGGCGGCACATAAGAGTTTTGTATTTTTAAAAATCATATAATGTAGTACACGGAATACCTGAATTTTTCAGCATTTTTGCTGATTTCCAAAAAACGTTGAGCCAATCTGATGACTCCAACGCGAGATGCGGATTAAACGGGCCCAAAAATATGTTAATATGCTGGTTTACTTTGTTTGCAATGGATTTTCTCGATTCGAACTTGGCCTGACCTTGAGCAAGCCCTGCCCGGGTCAAACGGACCTCAGATTCGGATTCAGCGGGCCAAAATACATATAATAAAGGTGGCCTGGTCTCCGGCGCACTTACTTTTTTTGTGGGCCAGTGTAATCAACCTTTGTTGTAGTGAAAACAATTGAGAAATTGGTTTTAGCGCGTATCCTACCAGACCGTTATTTTTCAATTAGATTTTTAATATATCTCATGAAAAATTTCACGTGAAATTTCAGAACTCACGTGAGATTTTACGTGAGATTTTTCAATAGAGAACATTACCTAAAAATTTCTCCGGTTAAGTAAGGATCTTTTTACATATATACCTATTTTCTACTAGGTCTATCCTGCACTTGCATAGTGTTATGAAATGATTCAGTTTTAATACCTGACATACATTCCGTAGGCTTAGAAATGGAAACTGTATTTATCTACATCTTCCGTTCGATTTCTAAAAATTTAATTATCAACAACTAATTGATTATCGAGGTGTTCGCAGAAACAAACGCGGTCATTCATTTGTGTACTAACTGCGTCTCCATTTGTGTTTAATATTCGTAATCATTCAAAGTGGCAACTGCACTCTATGTCAAATCATCTGTTATGAAAATAATTGTTGATATAAAAACATTAAGAATGAAATAAGTACGGTAGTTTGAAGAATCTTCGCGCCAATGTATCTTATTTATAAGTGTTTATACAGTACCGTTCAAAAGTTCATAATTTTATTCGTAACGCCAATATCAACCACGGACTTCTTCGAAAACTCTTGATGGACGAATCCATCTCAAAGCAGGTGGTCCGCTTATGCCTATGTCACCGATCATTTTGGGATAAAAGTATTCACGTTCTTCTCCAAAAATTATTTGACACGCATTTTTTTATTTTTTTGTTTTATCAAAATTTCATGCGTTTAGCGATACCGAAAAATTCCTAGAAAATTCTTACTTATAAAAAAAATTTTTCAATGTAATTTTCAAACAGCTACTGCTTCACTAGTTTTTTAAGCTTTTTAGCGTGTAACACATAATTTCACTCAGTTTTGAGCCATCTTTCATGGTCTATATGTTATTTTAAAAAATAATAAAAAATGCCCGAGTTATGCAGTGTTTAGAAAAATGCATTTTTCTCGTAAAACCAAATTTTTTTTCCTCCATTTTTTTTCTTATGATAGAGGACGTAAATAGCTATCTAAACATATCTGTCAGATTCGGGGATTTTGACCTGGAATACCGATCACTAATGAGATAACACACAAATAAATTTTTCACGCGTAACGCTTATACATAGTGATATAACAATGATATAAC
>JAWWEQ010049685.1:0-12981 GCA_035583055.1 Torymus tubicola
GGCTGGACCCGGGGATAGCGTCGGTCACTGGAGTAGACGAACTCGTATACAATGATGATCGCGTGCGCGCGGTTAGACGGCCCGAGAGAATCTGATTCAAAATTGAAGCGAGCGCGACTTTGCAACGGCGACAGTCGCACTCTCCCCTCGCGCAGATCCCGAATACGATACTCGAGCGATGTAAACAAACGCTCGAGATGCACGAATTCGCAGGAACGAGAGCCAAACGGGTTCGATAGAATACTGAGAATTGAGGCGCTTATTTTCTCCGTATTTTATCCGCGAACCTCGTTATAGCCCATGGGCCGTCGCACAGTGAAATTTTTGAGAAAATTTAGTTTAAAAAATCAGCTGACTGCTCAGTTTCAGACCGATCTTAATAAATTTTTTTTAAATACTTGTAGTGGACAATACTTTCACGTATCACTGCTACTTTTATTGATTATCCTAAGAGATATGAATTTGTGAAGGTACATGATTCACGAAATTTCGAAACATTTTAAACTATAAAACCAGTAATATCTTTACAGAAATGAGCTTCTAATAAGTCGAAATAATTCTGTGTTATACGATTTAATCATACATGATCATAAACAAATTTTATATGTCCATTTAAAAATATATTATACCTACATGCAGACTGAAAATCATCTGATCCCTTATTTGGGACACTTAAATGTGTATAAATCAACGAAAATTACTTTTAATAATTAAATTAAGCTTTATAAATTCAAATTTTTTCATTCATTTTAGTAATATTGTATAACTACAGGCATAAGTTTTTTTAAAATGGTTATTAGAATATTTATGAGCATATTATTCAACAAATTTATTGATAAATTTTAATGCATACTCTACAATTCAATATCAAAACATTACTTAGTCATTTTTTAAAATCATAAGTGAGTTCAAAATTATGAGTTGAATTAGAAGCTCATTTTTGTAAAGATATTATTGATTTTATTGTTTAAAAAAGTTTCGAAATTTCGTGAATCATTTATCTTCGCAAATTCATATCTCCTAGGATAGTTTTTTACGAATAATCAGTAAAAGTAGCAGTGATACGTAAAAGTATTGTCCATTACGAATATTTAAAAAAAAAATTATTAAGATCGGTCTAAAATTGATTAGTCAGCTGATTTTTTAACAAAATTTTCTCAGAAATTTCACTGTGCGTCGTCGCGTCCGATAAGATGGAATTTCCTTATAGTGCGGGCCAGTATAAATATGTAGTAATCTTTCAAGATTTGTTCATGCGCTGGACCGAGTCGCCCCCTGCGGGCCGCGACGGACAAGAACGTAGCAAAAGCCTTCAAGGAGTTAGTGTTGTTTCGCTGGGGATTGTCCCGACGACCTACTCACTGATAACGGCTAGGAATTTGATAACAAGGATCTAGGTAGGGTGCTGGAACTATACTGAGTAACGCGAGTAACTATGCCTCCGTATCATCTCCAATCTAATCCCGTGGGGCGTAGTAATAGAACTATCAAGACGATGATTGCCACATTCGTCAAGGCAAACCCTCGAAATTGGGACCAATATCACCATGTGTTTCCAGCACCCTGTTATCGCTAGCTCTCTTAAACTACGGCCGACAAGCGGCCCCAGATAAGAGCCATGGACGAGAAGTCACGGTGAAAGGCCAGAAAATACGCCTGTTGCCTAAAACGATAAAGTGATTAGACGCGTTACGGGACCTCATGATTAAGAACATAGAGACGGCACACCAACGGCAAGCCATTTATTATAATAAAGGCCATTGAGATGTACGCTTCCAAGTGGGGCATTGGGTTATGCGGAAGGTACTCGCGTTATCGAGCGGGGCCCAAAAGTTTTCAGCAAAAATTATTGACGTAAAACCCCCGTATGTATATATACTCAAGATGAGGGGGAAATGAAGGAACCCGAAAGTGCATGTGAGCGAGTTGAAGAAGTACTGCAAGTATCGACGGTAGGGAGACGGGGGCGGCGGTGGAGGTAGTGATAATACTAAGTATTCGGAGTAAGTATATTATTTTTCAGTGTAAGTACTTCGTAAAAACAAAAGAAAAAAAATTAAGCAGTTTTAGTTACAGAAGGAAGAAGATGTCGAAGTCGTCGAAGGCCAGTAAACCCCGGCGGTCCAGCGGGTTCTCTAGCCCCTGCCTCAGCCTCTCGCCCCTCAATTCCCCGATGGAATCGGGCAGCCAAGCCGAGTGGCTAGAAGCTCAGCTATTGACGGATATGGAGCCGGAGGATACGTGGAGGATAGCTGTCCGCTAAGCTCCAAAGATCGGAAAGCGAGCCCAAGAGACATCCGGGCCGGAGGAACCGGCGGAAGTAAAGGCGACTACGCCACCGACAGCCCCACCCTCTCCGAAGCGAGGCATCAAGAGGGGTCAAGAAGGTGAGAACGGGGCGAAATTAGAGGTACTCCTCATTGATTTCGAGTGAGCGAGCGAGAGGAGAGATGAGGAACAGAGTTGGAGCGAGTTGTCTAGTTGCCAAGTGTAGAGGAACTAGAGGAGTCAGCGGGATATGCCGAGACACATCCAGGACGATCGAGAAAGCTTGAAACGGTTCGCGCTTCTTCCATTTTTAGCCATCGAGCCCTTCCCAGCAAGCGGTATGGAGTAGAACTACGACGAGCCCTCGAGGAGTCCTATCTGTAGGGCCGCGCACTGGCCAAAAGGTAAAGGTCGTCGGGAGCCATTCAATTCCCGGAGATGCGAAAACGATGGGGGGAGCGTGCCAGCCCCACTGGACCCCACCAGCCCAGATGGAGGCTGCCGACCCATCAAACCACGCGGCGGGAGTGATGTCAGAGGCACAGGACCCGTCCAACGGGAAGAAGTCCGTATATGATCGGCTAGGAGAAGCCGCAAGAAGCGATTTACGCCGGTGCCCGTTACGAGGAGTGCTGTTCGAAGGCCTAGGACCTCCCTCGCGGCGTCTGCTTTAATTGCCGACTGCCGAGCCATACCCGATTTGTATACCATACAACCCCGAGTAAAACGAAGCAAATTTTTTAAATATCTTACATAGACTTTTTTCTGTTAATTTTTCGAAGAATTTAACTATATTTTTTTAAGACCTGTCTACGACTTTTTTTAAAAAGATGATGACACGAATGAATTTTTTAGATCTAAAAATGATCGTTAATCATTACACTATTTATATGGACAATTTGGACTATGAAAAGGTATGTCCATGAATTTTTGTGTAAAGTCAGGGTCGGACTTTTCATTTTTTTAATTTATATGTTCATTTGCATATACCTAAGTGAAAGCATAAACCTATGGCGTTAAAAGTATTTTTGTTGAAAAGCTGAGAAAACACACACACACACATATATGTGGGCTATTTCAGGTGAGCTGAGAGCTCAAAATTTTAAGATTGCTCAAAATTTGTAGGCACTTAGTTTTTTATGAAAAATTGTTATTTTTTGCAATTTTTGGTGAAAACTTAAATTTTGCCATTTCTTTACTCAAAATCCTGAAACTTTTTGTAAAGAATATTTATTGGAACGAAGTTTGCATTTTACATCTAGGATATAGTCATATTTTTTTTAATGACCCTTTTTGAAAGTCTCTGATTGACTGCTTTCAGTGTACCTTTATAAAAAAAAAAGAAAGGAGTTCGACAGAATATTTTTTGTTCGACAAATTTTTTTCCGATTCTGTATTGTAAACCCTTTAACATAAGCCCTGAACCAAGATAGGTTTGATCTTCAGAAAAGAGTGTTTATTCCACAGAATTTTGTTTTTATGCTGCTTCTTCAGCAGAGAATGACTATATTTTACACCACAGCTGTAAAATATAATCATAAAAACTATTCATTGCATTAATAATATCAAACTATTGCAGATAGTACGTACACCATATTGCAAGAACTTGTTTCTCGACAAATTCATTCTCTATACTACTTATAAATGTATGATTGTTTTTTAGATAATGTCTAAAAGACAATTATACATTTATAAGTAGTATAGAGAATGAATTTGTCGAGAAACAAGTTTATAAGTAGTGCAAAGCATGAATTTGTTGAGAAACAAGTTCTTGCAATGTGTTGTAAGTACTACCTGCAACCGTTTGATATTATTAATGCAATGAATAGTTTTTATGATTATATTTTACAGCTGTGGTGTCAAATACAATCAATCTCTATTGAAGAAGCAGCATAAAAAAAATTCTGCGGAATAAACAAATAAAAATCAGAAATAAGTGAATTTGACTCTGCTAGTCATGTCAAAAACAGGGTCCATAGCTCTAAAAAAAATTCATAACTCTTTTCTGAAAATGAAACCCATTTTGGTCCAGGGCTTATGTTAAAGGGTTTACAATACAGAATCAGAAAAAATCTGTGGAACAAAAAATACTCTGTCGAACTCTTTTCTTTTTTTTTTTTTGATAAAGGTACACTGAAAAGCAGCTAATCGGAGACTTTCAAAAAGGGTCATAAAAAAAATATGACTAAATTCTAAAAGTAAAATGCAAACTTTTATCCAATTAATGTTCTATACAAAAAGTTTCAGGATTTTTAGTAAAAAAATGGTAAAAGATGAGTTTTCACCAAAAATTGCAAAAAATAACAATTTTTGATGTGCAATAACTTTTATAATTATTGTAATATTGCTCTAAAAATTTAGGAACATGATTTTTTCATAAAAAACTAAGTGCCTATAAATTTTGAGCAATTTTAAAATTTTGAGCTGCTCAGTTCACCTGAAATAGCCCATATATATGTAAATGTTGAGAATAGTATACATCTATATTGTAAATATTGATAGTATATTAATATGTGTGAGCGCGCGAGTGTACCGAGAGCGCGCAAGTATGAGTGTGAACGCACACATGGAAGTCTTCCCTCTCTAGGGTGTGCGTGAATATGTCGCGCGTGGCGCAAGGATGCGACGTAGTTTTAAGTTATTTAATAAAGTTTCTTTCATTATTTTCAATATAGTAAAATCTCTCCATTCATTTACCACACCTCAACAGTATATATATGGATAATTTCAGGTCAACAGAGCGAGTACGGAGTCTAGGTAGTGCGCTCCGTAGTTTTTTGCCTCTAGGTGTTGAAACACATCAAATAGGTTGTCTAGGTGTTCAAGGTAGCCGAGGACGGAGTCTACGTCGTGCGCTCCAATGTTTTTATTTTTAGAATACGCATTCGGTGCATTCCAACACCTAGATACACAACTCTACATAGTGCATTACGTACATTCTGTTATCGGCGACGTCGAACAGCTAGATCACGTACTCGATTGGTGACATAATCTAAACCCAAAAACCTGCGGTGTTGACTGAGTAGATTTAATCGGCAGCTTTTCCCTTTCCACAGTTATTGAAATATGTAACAAGTAAATTTAGACCCATTTAAGAAATTTCCAATTTGAACATTAGTGTTTTAGTTGTAGAATTAAAATTGGAAATTTCTTAAATTCTTAATTCTTAAATTCGATTATATTTCGAAATACAAATAAAATGTAATTTTTTATGTATAATAATGTTAATGTAATACACTGGATTCGAAATTAATCATTATTATTCATTACAAATATCTTGTTTTTCTTAACCTCAGCTATTCAATAATACCTTTCTACAAATTGAAATAATGTTTTTAGTGAACAAAAAATAGTGTTTTGTTAATAATATTATTATAAGCTGTCTTAATGCTTCTATTTGCTTTTACCCTTAAAATTTCACCTCGCGTGTAAAATTACATTTTACCTAAGACGTGTAACAGCTTACCTAGTCCCATACATGCTTGGCGGGCCCGACGGTTTGCAGTTTACAGGTGGACTTTGTAAATGTAGAATACTAAATTTTTGCATAAATTACTTAAAACTGTTTATACATATAAGACCACTATAATAAATAATTATATTTGCTCTACTTTGTAATTGATTATACCTTTTACATATATTATCCCTCCATGTACTGTATTTTATGATTTACTCTCATTACCCAAATTATTTGAGTGAGTATTATCCCGAGTGATAGATTCGTGGATGAGTATTTTCGATATACGTTAAAGTGACCCATTTGTATACATTTTTATGATAATGAGCATGTTTATTCCTTGAACTGCAAACCGCGGGCCCGCCAAGTTTGTATGGGAGTAGGTGAGCCATTACATCTCTTGGCCGTCAAGTAGTACTTTATGACCGCTGGCTGAAAATTTTAGAACTTATAATGTTGACGTAAAATGTAACTTTACACGCAAGGTACGAAAATTTTTATTACGTTAGTCAAGTCAATTGATATAGGTACTTGACTAAAATAAACTGATTTCAGTACTTTCTTGTTTTTGATTTATACAAAAAAGTATGGTTCGCCGGAGACCAGACCACCTTTACTATATGTATTTTGGCCCGCTGAATCTGAATCTGAGGTACGTTTAACCCGGTCAGGTCGGGGCTAGGTCAGACCAAGGTCGTATTGAGAAAATCTATTGCAAACAAAGTAAACCAGAATATTTACATGTTTTGGGTCCGCTGAATCCGCATCTCGCGTCGGAGTCATTCGATTGGCTCAACTTTTTTTGGAAATCAGCAAAAATGCTGAACAATTCAGGTATTTCGTGTACTACATTATATGATTTTTAAAAATACCACACTCTTATGTGCCGCCGATCAAGCACATAATCTATATGATTTTGTTGAAAATTCAAGTATTTCGTATAGTAAACTATATGATTTCCTTAAAACAATCCTAAATTCGCAACACCAAACTCGCGAATCTCAATTTCACGCTGTTCTTATATGATTTAGGTTTTAGACTTCAGCACACATTTTTATATTTATAATTTCCTTCGATATCGCATCTTTTTGAATTCAAAGGATCGCTTTAGCGGATTTCTTTTACCTTTCTTCCCTTTTTGAACGTCTCTTTTCAGATACCAGCAAAAATGGGCCATCATGTTTTGTCTTTCCCTTGGTATCGTATTTTCATTTCTTTTATATCTTGGTGAAATCGTTCACCTTGTTCTTCACTAAAATCGCCTGGATTACTTGGAAAGTAATCTAAATATGAATGAAGAAAATACAACTTCAGGTTCATTAAATCGCCTAATTTTTCGTATCTTTTAACCAGTTTTCCTACTAAAACTTTGTAATTTCGACTTTTCTTGTTGCCTAAGAAGCTTTCAACAAGTTCTTTGAAACCAACCCACGCAGATATTTGGTCCTTAGTCATTGTGTTAACAAAGTTTTCATCCTTTAGCAAAGTGCGTATTTAAGGTTCATCAAAAATTCCTTCTTTTAATGTTGTATCTGATATTTTAGGAAATTTGTGCCGTATATATTGAAAATAGGTTCCGTCTTTGTTTAATGCTTTTACAAACTGCATCAGTAAACCAAGTTTAATGTGTAGAGGTGGAAGGAGAACTTTTGTAGGTTCTACTATTGGCTCGTGCAAAATGTTTTCAGAACCGGGTTCTAATTCTTTTATCTCTGGCCATTCTCTTTTTTATAACGGTTGTCTCGGTCTCTACTATTTCATAGGCACATAAAACAAGGATACTTTGTGTAACCTGATCATTGGCCTAATAATATATATATAATTTTAAAGTCACCACAAATTTACTGTTATGTTCTGTATATTTTATTTTATCTAGAACCATCTTCATATTCGAATATTCTTCTTTTAATGTACCTGAGTGACCAATGGTACTGGTGCAAATTTGTTCGAATTATGAAGCAAGACAACCTTCTAAGTTTGAATGGAAGAATCAACGAATAACCTCCAATCTTCATCTTAGTAATAATTCGGTTTAGTTGGTTCCTTTAAACGAACCTCAGATATGGATTCAGCGGGCTCAAAAACATGTAAATATGCTGGTTTACTTTGTTTGCAAGGGGGTTTTCTCGATTCGACCTTGGCCTGACCTTGAGCTTGAACTGACCGGGTCAAACGAACCTTAGATTCGGGTTCAGCGAGCTAAAAGACATATAGTAACGGTGGTCTAATCTCCAGCGCACGATACTTTTTTTGTGTGCTTGTGCAATTGATTCCACAACATTCATTTATTTAATTTGCACTGATCAATGCGAATGTATATATAATTATAGCTTATATACATAAATTATACAGAAAAAACGTCTATACTTGCCTTATTTTATACTTTCATACAAAGTTTTATATTAACAATATTATTATTTTTAATACGTTTTAGAAGCTTTTATAATATTTTTAAAATACTATTTTTTGTATATTCATGAAAAAAATTATTTCAATTTGAAGAGAGGTGTTATTGAATAGATAAGGTTAGGAGAGAGGTGAGAGAGGACGAGAAAACAAGCCGACGACATATAGAGAAAAAGATGGAGAGGAAATGAGAGCAGATTATACAGAAAAAACATCTATACTTGCTTTATTTTATACTTTCGTAGAAAGTTTTATATTAACAATATTATTTTTATTTTTCATTTAAGTTTACAAAGAAAAAGGATTTTAGTGAGTTTTTTTATACTTTTCAAAAAATATTTTAAGTGAGATTTCAGAACTTTTTTACTTTACAGAAAAATTTTTACTCTGGTTCTGAGCAGAGAACAATTGTCCTCGAGAACGGAGCATGCATCCCATTTTCCGATACCATTGTTAGTCTCGGGGTTATATTAGACGCGAATTTGTCGTGGAAAATGCACGTAAATCATATAACGTAAAAATTTAATAAAGTAATGTTCGTGCTCCGTTTTTTCCGTCAGTATACCACTGACAGTCGGCGAAAATGTCTCGTGACTACTTTACGCATCTGGATTACTGCTCGGTGGTTTATCTTGATGGATCTCAAGAACTACGGGACAAAATACTACGACTGCAAAACTCCAGTGTGAGATATGTGTTAGGTGTGAGACGGTTTGATCATATTTCGCCTCATAGATTGATTCTGGGTTGGCTGTGCACTGATACGAGGAGACACTATGACTCATGTCAGTACTTACGAAAAAGATCATGTGCATGCGTGCTCCAGACTATCTAGAAAGTCTCTTTTCTCGGTGTGCACCCAGGGTTGCTTCTAGGGGCGAAATTAAGGAATTATCAATACCCCTGACGTGTACCCAAACTACGGATAGATCTTTCCGAGTGCAGGGTGCATGCTTATGGAATTCCTTGCCTGCTGAGATAAGAAACTTTTCTTTTCTCACCCAGTTTAAAACCGATCTGAGAAGACATCTCATATGAGAAATGTTTTAACTTTATTGACGTATTAACGATCTGACAATGTCAGTGATATACCATACCATTCATAGGTATAATCGAGTATTCTACTCAATCTAATTTCTATTCTTTTATATTATTTTACTTCATCTCTAATCTGTGATATCATTATTTTAAGTTATTGACTCACTGGTCAGTATTATATAGCTTTAAGTTTAGACTGTGATATTCGAAATAACAGTATTATTTGAAGGGACTGAAATTAGTCATTAACTGTATTATATTGAATGTCTAAGATATTGTACTACTTTATATGCTTATATTTATATTTGTAAACCATATTTTTACAATACATGAAATACTATACTCTACTACACTATACTTGATGTGTTTCGATACCTAGAGGCAACAAACTACGGAGCGCACTATGTAGACTCTGCCATCGGCAACCTCGAACACCTAGAGGCAAAGAACTACCGAGCGCACCAACTAGACTCCGTCATCTGATACCTTGAACACCTACACGGCGTACTACTTGATGTGTTTTGACACCTAGAGGAAAAAGACTCTGGAGTGCACCACCTGCACTTCGTCATCGGCGACCTCGAGTACTTAGACGACATACTTGATGTATTTTAACACCTAGAGGCGACGAACTATGGAGCGTACCACCTAGACTCCGTCACCGGCTACCTCTAACACTTAGACCAGGTATTTGTTGCGTTTCAACAGTTAGAGGCAACAAACTATGCAGCGCACCAGCTAGACTCCGTCATCGGCTACCTCTAACATCTAGACTACGTATTTGATGTGATACAGTATCTAGAGGCAAAAAACTATGGAGCGCACCAACTAGACTCAGTCATCAGCTACTTGGAACACCTACACTACGTATTAGATGTATTTCAACAACTAGAGGCAACAAACTACAAAGCGCACCTCCTTGACGACGTACTTGATATAGTTTAACACCTAGAGGCAACAAACTACGGAGCGCCTTACCTAGACTCTGCCATTGTCAACCTCGAA
This sequence comes from Torymus tubicola, assembly GCA_035583055.1. Lineage (NCBI taxonomy): Eukaryota > Metazoa > Arthropoda > Insecta > Hymenoptera > Torymidae > Torymus > Torymus tubicola. The sequence goes on from JAWWEQ010049685.1 coordinate 10,175, forward strand.
CACCTAGATGACATATTTGATGTATTTTAACACCTGGCGGCATAAACTACGGTGCGCACCTCCTAGACTCCATTATCGGTTACCTTGAACACCTAGACGATGTACTTGATGTAGTTTATCACCTAGGGGAAAAATGCTACGAAGCGCACCACTTAGACTCCGTCATCGGCTACCTCTAACATTTAGACCACGGTTTGATGTTTATAAACACCTAGTGGCAAAAAAGTACGGAGCGCACTACCTAAACTCCGTTATCAGCTACTTCTTATACCTAGACCACGTAGTTGATTTGTTTCAACACTTAGAGGCAACAAACTACGGACCGGATCTGTCACACTTCGTTATGAGCTACTTTAAACACATAAGTTACGTTCTTGATGTAGTTTAACACCTATAGGCAAAAAACTATGAAGCGCACCACCTAGACTCCGTTATCGGCTATCTTTAACACCTAGACAACTTATTTCATGTATTTGAAGAACTAGAGGCAACAAACTACGGAGCGCACCGCTTAGACGGCGTACTAGATGTATGTTGCGGGTAGAAATCGAAATTAATACATTTTGAAATACAAATGCGAGATTCAATCGGGAGGCCAATAAACTCAATAGCTATTGTAAATATAGAGAGGTAACTGTAAAGCGTAATTATGAATTAATATTGAGATCCGAGAATAAAATATAATTATTTAGAAGTATATAAAATTAAAACTAATATCAAAGCTAAATATCAACACTCAATGGCTGAAGGGGGGAAGATGATCATAACCGATCTCCGATTACCTTTGAATCGTCGCAGCGGTAGCGGCGCGAGCTACGGCGCACAGCTGAATATGTTTGTTCTTTTGCTTGCTAGGGTTCGAATTCCGAACACAACTTCTTTTTTTAAATATAATAATTGAGAGATTGTTTTATTCTATTCCATAATTTTATTATTTTTAGAAATATTAAAAAGTTGTTTATTAGAATAAAGAATGTTACAATTTAAATAAAAAACAGATATCCTTTTCCATTAATTCTGACAATTCCATTATTTTACAATTTGAAAAATTACTCGAGGTGTACGTGTAGGTATTAGAATAAAAAATAATTAGAAGATACTTATTGTTATACTTCATTATTATTACACGTACGACATTAATAATTAGATTTTATGAAATTGTATATAATTTTTTTTGAACGAACGAGCGATATTTATTAAAATATAATTCTAATAATTTATAAAAAATGAAATGGTTTCAATAAAAAAGTAAATAGAAAGTTCAATTAGAATTTCTTATTTTTTAAAATTTTATTATAGGTACGGACCGAAAAATTCCTTTACCTTATTATTTTTTTATTTTGTTTTTTTTTAATTTTTTGAAAATATTTTAAAGGATGATTATTTGAATAAAGTAAATTTGTTTAATTTTTATTTCAAAAATGTTCGGACTATCTGCGGAATATAAAAAAGACTAACTAAATTTTAATTATAATAAGGATTTACATAATTGGATCCCAGTTACTTATTTAATATAGATATTATACATACATTATTAGGCGCGACTGCTACTCGAGAGAGCCTTATAATTAAGGCTCTCAAAAACCTCCTTCAAAAACTAACAGTTTAATGTGTAAAAAGTGTTTTCCACCCAAAATGAGTGCGTTTTAAGCATTTTCTGTGATGTATGTATGTCTGTACGTCCGTATCTACCCTTCTAGCTCGAGTATCTGAACGAATTTTTGACCGATTTTATCGAGCTTCTGTGAAAATACTCCTTCCATTATACCTAAGTTATGGTTCTAAAATGGAAAAGATCGATGAAAAACTTTTCAAATGCGAGGACAAAGAAATATTTTAAGAAATCGTTTTTCAGTTTAATTTCTAGAAAAATTTATTTTAAGCAAATATTTATAGGCTTATCTACTAGAAAACTAATTAAAAGACACCTTTTTCTCTTGGAAGTTTTTTGCTACAAGGAATATTTACCAACCCAACTGCGAAAAAAACGCAAAAAAGGTCAAAAATAGACGATTTTCGACTACAACTCGACAGGATTTGATTTTACACATAAATATTGAATACAAAAGTTGTAGGAAATAATAAAACAAAACTTTTTTCCATTTAACATTATCGTGTAAAATCAATTCCTGACGAGTTACACATATAAAAACGCTTTTAAACGCTTAAAAAAACATAAAATTGACGATTTTCGGCTATAACTCGACAGGATTTGATTTTACACTTGAATGTTAAATTCAAAAGTTGTAGATAATAATATAACAAAACTTTTTCCCACTTAACATTACCATGTAAAATCAATTCCTAACGAGTTACACATATAAAAACGCTTTTAAACGCCTAAAAATACATAAAATCAACGATTTTCGACTACAACTCGACAGGATTTGATTTTACATATAAATGATAAATTCAAAAGTTATAGATAATAATAAAACAAAACCTTGTCCATTTAAAATTATCATGTAAAATTAATTCTTGACGAGTTACACATATAAAAACGCTTTCAAACGCATACATATACATAAAATGATAAATTTTCAGTTTTCATTTATCATGATTTGATTTATTCAATAATACAAAAATGTTTGATTTGGTTTAATACGGAAAAGTTACAGAAAATATTGAAACAACTTTTTTTTTCATTTAGCATTTTCATCTACAAGCAATTCCTATCGAGTTAAATATATAAAATCGAACATAAATCCCAAAATATACTTAAAATGGTCGGATATTCCGCTATAATTTTACAGAATTTTGGTTAACATAAAAAAGTAAAATGTAATAGTTTTAAAATAAAATAAAAC
>JAWWEQ010049686.1:0-12977 GCA_035583055.1 Torymus tubicola
GATATTAAACTGAGAAAATACGTTAACTGATTTAATGTTTATATATTTTATACATATATACGTAATCTAAACACACAAAAATTTCCCTATATAAAAAATGCATCTCGACATGGTCCGAATACGTAAATAACGTTGTACACACAATGGAATATAAAAATATTTTCTAATCGTGAATGCATTATTTAAAAATTATTATAATTATTTATTATAGTATATTTTTGTTTTGTGTTTTTTAGAAGAAAGAATACATACGTGTATTATGACGGTCTATGACGTATTATGACGTTTTATGTGTCAAGATATATTATGTCAAAAAGAAAGTAATGTTTAGATCATATTTTATATACATACACTCATGCATATATACTATACTATATACATAGTTAGAAAGCAATTTGTGAATGTAAATTATCATAGTTTTTTTATTGTTATGATAATTATTGCTAATACCATAATATATATAGTAATTACAATAATTATGGTAAGTTTATTTTTAATCAATATATATATATGACCGGTTCTCTGTCATGTCGCAGATGAAAATTTTTTTTTTCGCTAAAAATTTTTTCATACTTTCTACTACATATTTTGAACTGCTATAAATCTTTTCAGATTTTTTTGTCAGTGTCGGTCGGCTGCTCTGTTCGTCCACGTGTTTTTATTTTGGATGGGTCATGTGTTTAGGGTTAGTTTCATTAGGATTAATTATCATCAAATGATATAGTGGTATTCAGATGATAAAATCATCTGTAATCTCAAAATAAATTATCTGTAATCTCTAATTTAAATTTTTTTAAATATAAAATGTATTTCAAAATATAAATATCTTGGTATCTTTTAAACTCATGTTTTATAAAACTATTTTTAATTAAAATATACGTATCAATAATGGAATTTAAGTTTTTTATATTGCGTTTAGAATTGTATATATTTGTACTTTTCTGTACATCTTTGTATATAATTGTAGTTTTCTGTACATCTCTGTATATAATTGTACTTTTCTGTACATCTCTGTATATAATTGTACTTTTCTGTACATCTCTGTATATAATTGTACTTTTCTGTACATCTCTGTACATTTCTGTACATTCTGTACTTTTTTGTATATTTCTGTAATTTGGTCCGAAAAACAGACAAAATTTACAGTAAACTACAGAAAGGTACGGAAATTCACAGAAGATCACAGAAGATCACAGAAATTCACAGAAATTCACAGAAATTCACAGAAATTCACAGAAATTCACAGAAATTCACAGAAATTCACAGAAATTCCCAGAAATTCACAGAAATTCACAGAAATTCACAGAAATTCACAGAAATTCACAGAAATTCACAGAAATTCACAAAAAAGTACAGAAACGTACAGAAAAGTTACAGAAAAATACAGAAAAGTTACAGAAAAATACATTTCTTACTTCCGCCAGAGATTAAATAAAAAATAGGCTTTATTGGTATAACTCATGAGAAATTTATTGTAGATGAAAATGTTAATAACTTTTGAGTATTCAACCAAATCAAACATTTTTGTATTATTCAGTTAAATCAAATCTTGTTGAATGAAAACTGAAGTCGAACATTTTATGTATATTTAAGCGTTTAAAAGCGTTTTTATAGGTGTAACTCGTTAGGAATCGATTTTACATGATAATGTTAGATGAGAAAGGTTTGGTTTTATTATTATTTACAACTTTTGTATTAACATTTATGTATAAAATTAAATCCTGTCAAGTTATAACCGAAAATCGTCCATTTTGTGTAAAATCAAACATGGTTGAGTTATAACCGAAAATCATCCATTTTTTACCTTTTTTGCGGTTTTCTCGTATTTAGGTTGGTAAATATTGCTTGTAGCAAACAACTTCCACGAGATAAAAGATGACTTTTAATTAGTTTTAGCAGATAAGCTTGTAATATTATCTTAAAATTAATTTTTCTAGAAATGAGGCTTGAAATTCGATTTTTTGAGATTTTTCTTTTGGCTCGCTTTTAAAAAGCTTTTGATCAACCTTTCTGATTTTAAGTCCACCAGTTAATTATAATTACATGAATGTATTCCCAAAATTTCGTTTAAATTCATCAAAAAGTCTCTGAGATAATCTGGAAACTTGATTACATACGAACGTACAGACATACTTACATTGTGGAAAATGTCTAAAATGGATTTTGAATAAGCGGAAAATCATTTGTATAGCTCAAATTTTAGTTCTAACAGAGTTAAGAAATTACGCTCTGTCGAAATTATAAGGCTCTCCCGAGTAGCGGTCGTGCCTAAAAACGGTGAAGCGAAGTATTTGCAGGCAGTGACCAAAGAAGAGTGTGTATACTGTTAGAAAACTTCCATGAATATAGATATATAATATAATGTAAAATATACAATGTGTATATTTTGAAACTGAGAATGTAAGCATAGTATACCTATATATCGTCGCCTCCGAATAATAAGGCGCTATCACAACGGCCGGTTGAAGAAAGTGTTATCTCGCGAGCTCATTTTTTTTTCTCCAATTTAAGTTGGCAATACTAACAATATACAATTCATATTTGATTTTAGAAAGAGAAAAAGGTAATCGGTTTCCAATATTATCAATGCATCTTAAATATTTTGTGTTTAATAATTACTTTTTATTCGGTTTGCATTTGTGTAGGTAATAAGAATCCGATTCTAAACGGACAAATGGGCAAAATATCCACCGTCTGTTATGTCATTCATGCTACTCACTTATAATAAAAAGAGAACCTTAAATACACGAGGATTGGTGTAGTATTAATTCTGTTACATTACGTAAAAGATATGTAAATAATTTAAACAATGAAAATATAAAAATCATGAGAGATTAAAAAGTGCGCAAGTGAGAGAGAGAGATAGATAGATAGATAAATAGATAGATAGCTAGATAGATAGATGTTTTTTTCTGTACAGTATGTTATACAAGAGATTAATAGTAAAAGTAGTATAAGCAGTAAAATGATATCAATAATTAGTAAGATGAGCGTGACAATAGCGCTTTATAATAATACTTAATTAAAAACAAGTAGATAATTATAGATTGATAAGAATAACATAAAAACCTAGTGTAAATAATAATAAAAACGCAAAAAGACAATGAAAAGATCAATGAAATGGAAGTTAGATGAAGATAGTTATTATAAAATGTTTTCAGTGTCAAAAAGATGACGATGAAGACGATACTTGAAATGAGGGACTGAGGTGATATTACGAATGTGCGATGGTAATGAATTCCAGAGGTAAGCAGAGCTTATATGAAATGATCCTCTCAATGTCCCAGTTGCAAAGCCAGGAATAATCAAGGGCTGCATATCTCCCCTGATAGGTCGAGTGGCAACTCTGAAGTTAAAATAATCCGGAAGATAAGAAGGTGTGGACGTATTGAACATTTTGCGTAAAAGATTCGCGGCAAAGTATTCTCTACGCGCCCTGGTAGTTAACCAGCCAAGCTCGCGTCTGTAAGGAGTGATATGTTCCCACCTTCTCAGACCAAAAATGTATCTGATACCCGAGTTAACTAGAGATTGGAGCTTGGAGTCTATTTCCTTCGATAGATTGTTGTATGCGAGACAGCAGTAGTCGATTAATGGGAAGAGGAGCATCATAATTAGATGCTTGCGCAGGCAGAAAGTCGTACTTTTTCTGAAATAATACAGCCGATACATAAGTGAGCGGACACGGCGGCAGACATAATACACATGTTCATTCCAACTGAGCTTCGAGTCAAGTACAACTCCCAAATTGCGTAGTGAAGATTCATAAACAACCTGGGTGCCACCAATATCTATAGATGATGGTAGTAAGTTTACATAGTAAGGAGAGCCTATGATGATGGCTTTAGTCTTATTAACATTGAGCCTAAGACCAAACTAGGAACCATCCGATGAACAAAGAAAAATTGCAGAGAGAAGGTTGCTAGAGAAAGGTATGTAATTGTCGAAGTAAGCAATGGAACTGTAGTCAATGTCAGAATCAAGCAAGGTTTCAGTAACAGAAATGATATGATAAAAAGATTGAGTAGATAAAAATAAATTAATCATACCCATGTGCGCTTTAATAGAGTAAGCATTGAAGTGACAACTGTAAGGCCGCCGTTTCCAGACACAGAGAGGTGTGAAGTGTTAGTAGAAGGTGAATGAACGGGGATGAGATGAGTATGGTGAAGAGATAACTGATGGTGATGATATGGAGTTAATCTAAAAAAGCGTCAAGCTCAGCAAGAGAGGATATAATAGTAGCGTGATCAACATTCTTCTTCTTGGTGTAGATTTTACCATTGCGCACAAACAAAATATATCCTTTTTTCTTCGCTTGAGGAAGTAGCTAGTTGATGTTTAAAAGCGAGGATGGTAAAGGAGCACTCACATTGGCCCTTTTAAGCAGTTCTGTATCAACTTGTGAAGTGTGCAACTTTTTCATCTTGATTTTGGCGCTGACGAGATTCATTGCTAGAGCAGGAGAGGAGAGACAAACGATGATAGGTAAAGTCTTGATCTTGGCAGCACTCCCTGACGGTTGTGAAGAAAACAGATCCTGACTGCTGGTATCAGGCAGGGAAGAATGTTCCGAGGATGTTTTGTTGTGCATTCTCCGTATATGCATAATTTCACGTTCATTAAAATTAGAATCTAACGTCTTGAAAACAGCAGACACAAGTTCTTTCAGCTTCGCTATTTCAATAATGGTGGATGGAAAGCCAGTGATTACAAGCTCATCGGAGATACTGCGTTGAGAGGTATTAATGTGGTGTACGTCGCGTTCAAGCTTTTCCAGGCGACTGATGGTGGTAGCCTCGAGAGTAGTAGGAGCCGAAGCCGAAGTAGCTACAAACAAAGCTTCAACTTGTTGGCGGAGACACGTTTGATCGGATTGTATCCTGAAGACAAGTTCCTCAGTCGCTAACACCCGAGAAACAAGATTTGGCAGTAAATCTAGGGTAGCCAATTTTTCTTCAATTGTTGACGAGAAATTATCTAGCGTAGAGTTGAGTGCTGTCTGAATCTCATTTAGGCGTATGTTGACCATACAGCTGAGCGTATTCAGACTGGCATCAAGCTTATCGTGCCTTGAAAGCTTGCCAAGAATGAGTTGAAGCTGATGATTCTGTGGTTTTTGTGAGTTAGAACGAGGAGTGCTAGCATGACTTTCACTCAAGGAAGAAGCTAGTTGCTTAGATACGTTCGCTGCAGAAACGCAGCTATGGCGGGCGTTGATGAGTTTGTTAGAACTATCGTGTACCTGCTTGAAAACAGTGCAAGCCGGGTGGTAGTGATTGTTGCAATACTTACATACAATAAATTTCGTCTTCACTATTTTGCTGCAGCCGCTGCAGATAGTGGAATGAGTGCGAGGAATGAAAGATGAGTTATATAATAAGAGATGATGCGCATAGTAGGGCGAAGTAATAAATCTAAGTTTAATTAAATTAATTTAAGATACGCAATAATTAAAATAAAATACAACACAATTTTAAGAGGCCGATGCAGTGTTATAATACAGGTAATATCACAGACAAATTTGCACAGTTAAAACACAATTAAAAAGAATCACAATCACGGTGTATAATAAGTTGAAGATTCAGTATTCAGACGTTAAGATATATAACACAAAGGTCCCTTACACTCGTTTACAAAATAAAATTAAAAAGAAACTAAAATTAAAGATCGAAGTGTTTGGTCACTCATAGAATTATGTGCAAAACATATGATATCAGAACTAAAGTACATAGCACCTGGGGCACGGTAGAATAAATAGCAGAAAGTAAATATAAACACGAATAGAAGCATAAATATAAACAGATGCAGTACATACAAGTAAATGAAAACAACAAGATCAACGATCTTTACTTTTAACTGACAAATTAATTTGATTTAAAAGAGCGTTATTGAATCGCGATTTCTATTTATAACAGTGATGCATAGAATGCACTGTGTAGTCCTAATGCAGTGCACTGCAATACCTGCTAGTGCCGAATTCGTAGAAGCCGTTGAAGAGCAGTATTGGAGAGCTGTTAGTACCAAACTAGCAAAAGCCGTTGAGCAGTCGTGGTGCAGTTGCACTGGTGCTGCCTGCAATTATGAGTGCTGCCAAGTGATTCACTGGCTGCCACAGTGAGAAGTGGAGTGCAAATAGCCAGTCAGCGATGGTGGATTTAAGCCAGTGACAGTAAATTGTTTGATCGGTAGCGTGCTTTTTCGACGTTTAGCTTATAGCAAGCTACCACACTCTTTTTGAAGGTTTCAAGCCGCCTCTGATATTCCGAAAGTATAATTATTTCATTATAGTGCGGTTATTGACTACTCATTGCATCGTCTGGAAGTAAATTGGGAAAGAGAGCACTAAACACGTCTGCACGCTACCGTGGCTCAACTAGCACTACAACGAGAGAGAGAGAGAGAGAGAGAGAGAGAGAGAGAGAGAGAGAGAGAGAGAGAGAGAGAATAAACGGAATTGACGTGTTATTACATTAATGATTTATTTTGATTTCATAATTATACTCTTATATCCGAGAAAGATGTCCAGCATCAAGCGTCTGTAATTATATTTATAACTTTACGTTATCCAAGTAGTTGTCTGAATAGTAAACAAAAAGCCCATAAAGCAAACGTCGCAATAGCGCATTTGTTATTGAGTTCGCGCAGGCGCTCAGTGCTGGTAAAAGTTTCGAGACGCGAGAGTATATATCGACTTCGACTTCAATCGGTGTTAATGTGCGCAAAGTCATTAGTTAAATATCCATAAACACAAAATTGAAAAGAACCCAAAAACCATAATCAAAAAACTCAAAAATCCAAAACCCATACAATCATAAACCCATAAACACAAAATACATAAAATGATAAATAAAAAATCCATAAACCCAAAATTTATAAACCAAAAATCCATAAACCCGAAATGTATAAACCAAAAATCCATAAACCCGAAATGTATAAACCAAAAATCCATAAACTCAAAATGTATAATCCAAAAATCCATAAATCCATAAACCCAAAATCCATAATCCCAAAACCCATTACCCAAAATCCATAATCCCAAAACCCATTACCCAAAACACATAAGACCGTAAACCTAAAATCCATAAACTCAAAATCCCAAATCATAAAATCGATAAACCTATGAACAGAAAACTTATAATTCAAAACATCAAAAACTAAAAATCCAAAAACCCATTATCCAAAACACATAAAACCATAAACCCATTATCCAAAACGCACTACCCAAAACACATAAAACAAGAAGCCCAAAATCTCTAAACCCATAACCGAAAATGCACTAACCTATAAATACGAAACCCTGTGATGCATAGAATGCAGCTTAACGCGCAGCCGCTACGATGCCGACTCCTCCTCGTCCTCAGCTCCGTGTGCATGAAGGCACAGGAGTTAATAGATATTGTTTTCATTTTTGTTGATGAGGTACGAGGAGCAGCCGACGAGCCACCAAGGCCACACGCACACATATACACGCTAGAGCCAGAGCAGGCTAGAACAGGCGCGACAACAACGCCGTGCCGTCACGGGTGCAGGAGCGGGAGAAACACAAGACAGCGGCCACATGCACACACCAAGACGACAATACATTACACGAACACATACACTGACACTCACACACACAAAAGCGACACGTGTACACGGCAAACAGCCTACTTGCCACATATGGAGTTCTTACTCTATATGTGAGAAATACAGCGACAGCCTGCATGCTGTGTGTGCGCGTGAATGCGAGATGCCGGCGTAGGGAGAGCGAGAGAGAAGGCAGTCTGCATGCTGCCTGGGCGTATGAGAGTGAGAGAGAAGGCAAGCGTGCCAGAGTGGGAGAGCGAGAGAGAGAGAGAGAGAGAGAGTGCCGTACAGCAGTATATCGATAAAGAGAAGAAGATAAGCAAAGAGAAGCTGTGAATCAGCGTGACATAGAAGTGGAGGCGTACAAATTAAGGCGCGCCTCCACTGTGCCAATCTAAATACCGAGTAAGCGTTTATATGACGCGCGAGCAACAGGTGGCAGAAGAACGGCTGTGCTGAAAGTGCCAACCTAGCTCTCCTGCTGTGCCAATCGGCGAATCAACGTGCCGATTGACCTTCTAGCGTGCGATAGGTGAAAAGGGAGAAAAGAAGGTGACAGCAGCGACAATTACCACAATGCGTAATTAGAAGGAATTAGCGTGCCCTAAAAATCTATAGGAGTGACAGAGACAGCAAGTGACGAAGGAGTGAAAAAGAAGGAAGTGAACGAGCACTTGCGACGCGCTCGTTCATTCCGCCATTGCATAGCATAGAGTGAGGAAGTATTCTAGAGTTTTTTCGTGAGGAAAGTGTTGAAGTGAGAGGACAGCGTGAGAAGAAGTGCGAAGTTGAGGAAGCATACGGACAATTACGGTGAACAACACATCTAAGTTATCGGCGAGCCATTATTTTTTTTCAGGGTGCGAGTGGTGAATATGGCGAATCCGCCGACTAACGTGTGCGCGTATTCTCTCTTTCGAATTATAGGAGTGTGGCGGCCATTTTGATGCGCGTACGTGACGTTATAAAGCGGAGATTAGTGCGGAATTTGATGAAATAAAATCATTTGTGTCGAAATGAGAGTAATAGTTGTTATTTTTCCACGTCGTGCCACCGCGTGCCCTGTTTCCCCGCGTAAGTGTACTGTGTCGTCTGAAAGCCGCGTGCATTAAAATTCGATTCCAGCAGATTTGTCGCCGAGGGACGCGACCGCCCCAGGTCGTTCGTCGTGAGTGAACCTACGCCTAGGTTAAGAGTCCGTGCCAGCGAGTAGCCGAGAGGTAATAGAAAACGTGACCGGGCACCCATTCAAAACAAGAACCTAAATTCCATAAACCCAAAATCCCCAATCATAAATCCATAAACCCGAAATCCCCAATCCTAAAATCCATAAACGCAAATTCCATAAACCGAACCCATTACCGAAAAGACAAAGCCGTAAACCTAAAACACATAAAACCAGAAACCAAGATCTATAAACCCCATAACCGAAAATCCATGGACCTATAAACTCACACGGAAAGCAAACAGTAAATCTTGCTGTTTTGCACAAGGTAAATCAACTGGATAAGAAAAAAGTAGAAATAGCATTGAAAAATTAGTAAAATCAACTTTTTTAAAAAAGTTTTAAGGTAAAAACTGCTGTTTACTTGAAATGCATATCAAAGCATAATGACAATTTTACATTACTAAAAAGTAAATTTTAATTTTTTTTAAGCAGTTTCTACTGATTCTTATGAAAGTAAAATAAACTTGTTTTTATACAGTTCACTAGTTTATACATTTTGGTTTTATGGATTTTTGAATTATACATTTTGGGTTTATGGATTTTTGGTTTATTGATTAATAGGTTTATGGATTTTTTATTTATAGTTTTATGGATTTTTGATTTATCATTTTATGTATTTTGTGTTTATGGGTTTATGATTGTATGGGTTTTGGGTTAATGGTTTTATGGATTTTTGAGTTTTTTGATTATGGTTTTTGGGTTCTTTTCAATTTTGAGTTTATGAATTTTTGACTAATGTTTTTATGAGTTTTGGGACTATGGATTTTCAACTTATCATTTATGTAAAATAAGTAATTGAATAGGTGAGTTTAAAGTTGAGTGCTCATCGAATGATGGATTTTTGAGATATCAATATTCAGATTTGTGATTATGGGTTTTTCCGCAGTACTCACTTGTTTTTGACGGGTTTCTTGTTGAATTAAAAAAATTTTCAGCTATTTTTATAAAAAATTGAGCTGTCACAAGAATTTTGTACAAAAGATCCCACTGTGCGTCATGCCGAACAAATCGCATACTGTCTTAATGATTTGGAAAATTTAAGCACTTTAGCGGCATGAAATCCTAACGATTAAATTAAAATTGAAATCTTTAGTAACATCCATAAATTTTTTTTCTAGATATTATCAATTTTCAGGTGGCTACTCATAGGTTCTTGTCACTTAGCTGATCAACATAAGACAGTACATCATACAAGGGTTGCAATCAACACTGAAGAATTGCAGAGGTTACTCACACGGTTTTGGGTTCAAGAATAGCCACTCACAACAATTACTGTCAAACTCAGCAAAGAAGCATTATGTGAACAACATTTGGGTGAAACTCATACAAGAGGTATTTATGGACGTTATCAAGTAAGGTTAACTTTCACCAAATCAGATGAGGTTCTGGGAAGCTTATTCGGCAAAGCTCAAGCGTACCTCAGCACAATACTCACAAAATGCAACCGCAATAGTATCTACAAGGAAACGTATTTTGCATTCATGGAAGAATACTGTAAATTGGGTTACATGGTACAGAGTCCTCAACAGGAAATATCTGCCAAACCATCTTATTATCTTCCTCACCATGGAGTATTGAGGGAAGATACTTAAACGACAAACTTAGAGCAGTTTTCAACAGGTCAGCACTCACTACAAATGGAAATTCTCTCAATGACATCATGCATACTGGACCTAAACTTTCATGTTCTTATTTGGATTCGAACTCAACAATTTGATTTTTGAACTGACATAACTAAAATGTATCGTCAGATCAAGGTTCACCCTCAAGATTGGAATTTACAACGCATTTTATGGGTAGATGACAAAGGTCAACTCACTCATTTCTATTTGACAACCATCACTTATGGAACAATAACAGCTCTGTATTTAGCAAGTCGGATACTCCTGGAGCTGATGAAAGATGAAGAAGACAAATATCCATTGACAGCTGTATCACTACTTTACGGAAGATATGTAGATGACATCTTCGGTCGAGCTGCTACAAAGCAAATTCTCATGCAAAGGCCAAGCAGTTAACCTCGCTATGAATGACGGGGGGTTTTCCATTAGCCAAATGAAGCTGAAATTCATCGGAATTTCTCACAAACTTCCTCACAGAGCCATCAGCTGAAGCAGCTGTACCTCTGGATGATTGAGCTACAAACATACTCGGATTAAAATGATTTCCACGCTGGGATAAACTCACCTCCAGAATGACTCTGCCGACCAACGAGGAAACGATCACAAAACGGATTATACTTTTTGAAGTATCTCAGCTTCACGATCCCATAGGAATAGTCTCACCAGTCACCATCACATTAAAAATCCTCCTGCAAGAACTATAGCTTCACAACATTTCTTGGGATGAATTACTACCAGACTCAATTGTGAAGAAGTCGCCAGAAAATTGGAGAAGATCTCACTTGACTAGATACAATTTCTATACCACAGTGGTTAGGAATCCAGGAGGAATCGGTTGTGAAAGTTCATGGCTTTTCGGATGTTTCACATCTCATTCAACATCTTTTTTCATCTCCAAAACAAAGGCGGCACCACTCAAATGATTTTCAATCCTTTGATTGGAATTAGGAGTGGCAGTTTTACTTACGAAGTTGGCAAAACACATGTTGGATCACGCACAATTGCCAATTTCACAGACACATCTCAGAACGAATGCAAAGGTAGCACTTACTTGGATTCGCTCACACCCTTTAAAGTGGAAGGATTTTGTCGGAAATAGAGTTGCACTTATTCAAGAACTCATCCGAAACGCACAATGGAGACATGTGTCTGGAGCAGGAAATCCAGCGGATTGTGCTTCTTGAGGGTTACTCACATCGCAACTAAAAGCACCACTCGCTCCGGATCCAATATTTGCTTTCTTGTTTGTTTGCTCTGGTGGCGGCGAGGGACAGTCACATTTAGTTACTACCGATCCCTCCTCTTCCCGAAAGAGAGGTGATGTTTGGCACAATCCGTCAGTGCTTGAACATTTTTTTTCGCACAATTTCTACTGGTGACCATTGCCACGTTTATGAGTTTCGGGTGTATGTTTTTCTTCCCCTGTATAAACTCTGACAGCGATACGAGTTTCATCTTTGGTTGTTGAAAGTGCTGCTCATGTCGGGCTCTGTTTTCGTACTTTACTCGCATATCATTTGAGATGCAGTAAGGACCAAGTGATCCACCCCTTCTGTACCAGCCTCATTGACCACGGCGTGCTTCTGACTCCCCCCGAAATCCGTAGAGTCTTCTCCGACCACCGGAGCTTGTCTCCAATCGGAATCGGTGGCGGGATTTTCCTCATTGTTGAGGATGTCCACTTCGGATACTGTCTTTTTTAGCATATCTACTATATTTGGTTTATTGTTTAGAGTTCCTTCCCTTAGTTAGTTTTGGTCCACTCCGGGTATTTTATTTCCACGGTGCCCTTCATACCTGACGAGCTTTGCCCTATCCGCCACCTGGGGAGGCACCTAATGCGAGACTAGCAACTCGGCATAGGTGCGTGCGCGTGTGTGTGTGTGCGTGTGTGTGCGTGTGTGTGGGTGCGTGCGTGCGTGCGTGTGTGCGTGCGTGCGTGTGTTGGCTTTAACTTTTAAACCAATTGACCAATTTCATAATATAAAGCATATGTTCTTCGTTTTGAAGGAGCATAGAGATGCCATAACTTATTTCAATTTGTCGTTTTTCTTTGGTTTTATAATTAAAAAACGATTTTGAATTTTATTTTTTTAAAGCATTACCTAATATAATCAATATCGTTTTAAAGTTAGTTCAATTGCCTACAATTCTTTTTTGCTGAAGTGTAATTATCTTTAGTTAGTCTTTTTCTATTAGTGTAAATATGTTTTGAATTTCTTTAATTATTTCTAAAAAAATTTTTAGCTTATCGACTTCAAATTTTGACCACTAATTACGTTTGATGTGGCCAATATTCATTTAAATTTTCAAGTGATCACCTTCATTTGTTTACGAGAATTAAATATTTTTAAAAAACATTGCATTTTTTTCTCAGAGGATAATAGGAGTAAAAGTCGACCAATTGTCTTGAAATTTGGCACAGCGATAGATTTTTTATATATTCGGGTATGAGAATGCCTTAAATTACATATGAGTAAAATGCTGTGGGTGGTAAAAATAAATGTGAACAACATTGAGTAAAAAATTAAATTATAATATATTAAAACTGTTTATGA
>JAWWEQ010049687.1:0-12976 GCA_035583055.1 Torymus tubicola
GGATAAAGAGTGGCATACGCTGTCAAGCATTCGTTCCGTCTTACGTTGAGTAGATGTAATTAGTTCGTATAATGTATTAAGCAAGGAACTGGGGAATTCCATTCCTAATATACTATATATTCGATTTTATATATCGTCGCTCTCTACAAAGACTAACACACATTTCGCGCTCTATTGTTCGGGCTTTACATATGCGATTGGAAAGATATACATATATTTTTTTTAACAATTTAAAGTTATATGTACTTTGGTTTATCCTCCTGCAGCCTATGTGGCCAAGCAAGAGAGCCTTTCTACCTCAGTTCATACCTCACATAACCTCATACTTATTTTTTTGAAGTGATACGAACCCCCGAGCGTACCGTTAGAGGTGCTATGTTGGTCACATGCATCACCCGGCAACATCAATATGTTTTAGGTGTTTATGTCACATTCAGTAGGCTTAAACACCGAAAACATATTCGCATTATTACCTTCCCAATAATTTGCTAGGAGCGAAAAATCACCTAAACGATCGCCGAAGTTGCATAGGCATACTGCGGTCACCCATCCAAGTAGTAACCGCGCCCAGCGCTATACTTAACTTCGGTGATCGGCCAAGGTGCAGTTCCGCTACCCCACCAAACTACCGGTTAACAATTTAAAGTTATGCAATGAAGTTGCATCAAAATTTCCGCGAAATTAAAACTCTAGTTTGTATCGATTTATCAACGATTTTTCGTTGTTTATCTTTAAACTATTATAATTCCAAAAGAACTGTGTATTTGAGCACTTCTAAAAAAGGAATGGGAAGCTAACAATTACTATAGTTGAATTTTCGTTTTTTTATAATTGTATGTGAAGCTTATTATTCTAAACTGAATAAATAATATATTTTAAACAGAGAATTTTTTAGTTTATTAAGTATATTAGGGTCGAATATCGCGGCTTTCTTTATTTTTAAATATCTATAAAAATATATTCGAGAGTTCAATCGAAGTCTGTGATTCGGAACCCGAAGCCTCTCCTATTTTATAAGTTTTTATTTAAAGAAATTAATTGGCTTTATTTAACAAAAAGACAAAATTATCTTTGGTAATATAGTAAACCATGTAATGTAACTATATTGACGTTGTGACTCTACAAACTTCAAACAAAAATTGTCATATCATATATATCGTATTTATCATTATACATATTATAGCTATAATAATTATAGAATATATGGTATTAGAAAAGTAATCTGATCAAGTAACAAATAGATAACTTAATAAGTAAATCAAAGCAAAGATGTTTGTAGCAATTTATACTTATAATTTTGTAAAGCTTTACAAGTTATTAGAATTTATATATATTTATATTCTCGCTTTATCCCTAATATATAATCAAGTACATTTTATTGACATAAAATCACTCTTTGTCTATTTCCAACACATTACAATCAATTGGAGATCTGCAGATATATACCCTGGGCGACGTATAGATAACGAGACGATGACTAATAAGTGACCATCGATTCAATAAAATATAAGAAAATTGGAGAGGGGGGAGGTGTATCTGTGTGGAGATAAGCTTTCCAGCCATGCAAAATCACACTCCTAATACGGGCTTTCGCAGTCGCTGACAAGACAAGCTCACAGTACCTTCGCACTATATATCTACCGCTGCCATGGATAACAATACATGTAATGACACATCAATTATAATTCAACTCCATATATACCTGTAACGCCAGATTGTCTTTGTTCTATATAAACTTTTGCACGATGTGTTTTAGTCTACAGCGAGCGGTGCGTCGTTTGTCTCGAAATCACGAAACTTCTCTACTTTTTTATCCCTTGTCTGCACAAATGCATCTGTCAAATCTGTGCTTTGAAATACAAAAGCCAGGAGAATGAGATATTCGACACGTGCCCGATGTGTCGTAAAAGTTTCTCTTCGATTGAGTTTGACGTAAGTAATAGAATGGTTTTTCGAGTAGGAATAAGTATAACGAGAAAACAGTTTATTTACTAAAAATTCTTAATAACATGAACGACTGTAATTGAAAATTTCTTTGTTCTTTGTATTTACTTATTAAAACGTTTTGTTCAGCAGTAGAGGTACGTGACGTAAAACAAATGCAACGTTTGATAACAATTAATTCTAGAAATGTCAATATATGAAGATTATTTCATATGATTAAAGATTCACTTACATATTGTTATTCCATTGCAATAATAGGAATCTGAAATTACGGATGATAATGAAGATGAAGCGGCTATCAAAGAGGCTCCAAATAAAAATGAACAATCGTGGGCTGAACTCGAGAAAAGTCTAGAAACATTGGTAATTAACTCTAAATTACCTCTTCCCTTCCAGTGCTGATAAATTGAAGGCACGTCTTCATTATATTCTTACAGAAGCTCCTTATCAGTAATATTGATCATGTACCCATGGGCAATAGAAACCAAGAAAATGTAGATCTTCATGTTACGCATGAGTCACCTCCTATTGCATGCGAACGGCCACAACTACGATCACAATCCCTTCAAGAACTGAAAATCGCTCCAAGGATGAACATAGCTGGTCCATCTCACTCACAGAATATTGAATCTAATGACGAAGGTATGTTGGCCAATCATTCGAAGTGGTAAATAAATTATATGAGGGAAGCATCAAGAATGTTCGTCCTTGATTTTCATGAAATTTTAGGTAGTTCTTTTATTCGAAAAATTAATGGATAGATATTTTGGGATTTCTCTGAATAGGAAATGTGTGTTTTCGAAAAATTAAATAGCTTTTTACCTAATCATCCAAACAGATTTGTCGCAGATACAGTGAAATAGCAGAAAGTAATTTGATATATAAAATCTTCATTTATTCAAAGGTCATAAGAGTTTGAAACAAAAATAACAATTTTTTAACTAAACAAGTCTAAAATGAAGTTATCATTTAAAAAAAAAATTATATTGTATAAAGCTATTTAAGTTTCAGAGAACACTTATTGTTCCTGAATTTTTAAAACAAAAATTCATTATAATCACTCCGAAATATGTATTCAACCATTGGGAAAACAAAGACATGTATATAAGTACTAGAGTTTCATGAAAATCGAGACCTGCAGTTTAAATGCTTCTCTTGTTATGTATCAAAATAATTATTTAGAATCGTAATTCTACGTTATGACTGCACTACGAAGCGGATAATTTCATTTGAGTTATTTATGTTCTAAAACATGTAAAACTGTTTATTGAATTTTTGTTAAATCTTATTATCTTTTATATAGTTATATATAAGTATAATAACAATGATGTTGTACCCATTAGGAAGAAACGAAAGACGTATAGATGATGCTGATAGATCCGAATTCATGCTGTAAGTTTGTACAGAAGCCATATACACACCTTTAAAACCTTATTTCTTTCTATACATTTGAAAATGAAAGAATACCTATAACAATGTATGATGCCGATCTAAGGACCTCATTATGAGAATTTAGTAATGTTCAGAAACAAACGTTTCTATAGGCAAATTTGTTGAAGTTATCGATGATATTCTCTTAATATAATTTAATGTTGAATATAATGGGTAAGGTACCTGCTTAATGTTAGTTTTTCGCCTTAAAACTTCGATAAATAATTATGTACAGATGCAATTAGAATATTAATGATAATCTTTAAAAATCCGAAATCAAAAACAAAAATGTAAAATCGGCATTTTATATACGATTGTCATTACGTATATAAATTGGTGCATTTTGATGACTTTTGACAGGGACCTACTCACATCTTCTACAACTTTGACAAGAGTGAATATGTAATAGTTTCAATTTGTAGTGAAGATGCATCAGACCTAAGATCGTCAGCATCGACAGGAGCCGTTCCCAGGACAAGCAGCCCGTTTGTGTTCGACACAGAATATAATCGAATATCACAAAGCTGGGAAGACGATTATGAATGGGCAGGTAAGGTCATTCGCTGATGGTGAAATTAGTAAATTTTCAAATATTTATTTTTAATAATACTTATCGATAAATAAGTTAGTATCTTTAGGTTCTTGCGATTGCTAAGTAAAAATTCAATGGCGGATGTTATATATCAAGGAGTGCGGAAGCGCTCCGAAAACAAGTATGTAGAAGAAACCTGAAGCAGTAAGATTCTACAAGGAATTTTCTATACATACATAATAAGATTTTAAACTATAAAATTCTTATACATTAAATCATCCATTGAATTCAATACTTACCTAAAACTCTCAGGAGATTTCTGATAGTATTCTGTACGTAACATACCATGTAAGTTTTTCTATTTTAAAATTCTACACTGATGGGTAAATCCCACAGATGGGTTTATACCTGTGGGATTTTTTTTCTGGAATACACTAGTCTGAAATATTTTCATTGCACTAAAAAAATAAAGAATTAATATAATAAAAGTAAAATAATAGTTTTGAAATTGTACCTTTGTTCATTACATTTCTACTAATTTTTATGAATTATGTTTACAGATCCCTTAACAACGATCGTAACAAATCTTGCCGTTTTACCTTTACCAATCACAGTGATTCAACGTGAGATTATGAACACAGTTTTCCAAACCGAAGGTACTACACTCGTGGGTATAACAAAAGTACATGGCATAATATCAATAAATTATCCAATCAACCTCTATTTCATTCTGAATGCGCACCCAAATTCGAATAGGTTAAATTTTACATTAAAATATTCGCAAAGACTTTATGACATCGATCATCCAGTAAAAGATGTTTGTCAGCGGTAAGTTCATCAAATTCATATATGTATTTATATATAGAATTTAAAATATTGATAATGAAATTTAGTAATTCCAACGAACATGGAGTATATTTCACGATTCATATGTGTAAGTTAAAAGAGTTGATACCCAAACTGGTCAAAAAAGAAAGAATTGCATCTTCCTTAACATCAACGGTTTTGAGATATACCACGAAATCGTCATCTCGGAATAGCGAACATCTCTATCCACTAATCTTGATAGCTGATTGGGATGTACAGAAGTTCACTACCAACCTTACTGTACGTATTTTCTTTTATTGTATCAATAAACACGTATAAGAGATGAGCTTTGTACTGTCAATTTTCATTGATTGCTAAAAATAAAATGATGATTTACTAATATACTATAGAATCACTATGACCCTAGTAGAAATCGCCCATTTTGCTCCCATTGATGAAACGATTTTTCTACCATTTTTCTCCCATTTTATGGCCATTTCAATCGATTGGCCTAGTAGATATTGGCCATTTCAGTCAACTGGCCATAAAATGGGAGAAAAACGGTAGAAAAATCGTTTCATCAATGGGAGAAAAATGGGCGATCGTACCTGGGATTCTCATTTATTCTGACCTGTCAGTTTACCAGTCAAGACTTTAGAGATACCTCTAAGTTTAAATATTCTGAGATCCCCTCATGGCGAAATCAGTCAATTTTTTAAAATAAAATTTTATTTAATAAAATAAAATAACCCAGTTGGAACAGCCACTTTCTTTATTTATTAGAAGACCTATTATGTAACTTTTATGATCTTATTTCATCGATTTATAATAGATTTATGATAGATACACAATTGTTCAGTGCTTGCTTCTCCATACTTCTTATTTATTAAGACAGACGAAACGTGAACTTTAATTAACTTATATATATATATTACAGATTCGCTACAAATACTTACCCATCGCTAGAATAGCAGCACTGCAAGACGTGCAAGTGACGGTGCACATGAACGCAAGTTTCGTCGATTTCGAAGCTGAACCTGCGGCGAGACGCGAAGCCAACAAGTTGATATGGAAATTGCCGAATCCTGAACAGCTGGATAACGCCAGCGCTAATAACAACAATGAAGATTATCGTCAATTGACAGCCAAGATTCAATTAACACAATCCATAATAAGAAATCTCACATGGCGCCTAAAGGCCACTAGGAAGGGTAAAATCAGCGTTCAATTTATGGGAACCGGTATCACGTTATCTGGTTGCGATTTCCATTTGTTCGATACCAATTCCTTTACGCTTAAAGGCGGCGTGAAAATGCATTTTCAGTCTGGTGAGGAGAAAAGAAGCTATATATAATATGGACAATTTTCTGAGAGATCGAGAGCAAAAATTTTTCTTTTTCTTAATAACCGTCTAAATGCTTCTATAGAAACATTCCATGACTATCCCTGATTTTTTTAAAAAAATTTTACTTTAAACCAAACTGTGCCATGTGAATATTGACAATTTTAACATTTTCTATATAATTATGTCTATTTTGATTCATTCGTATCTCCTCAGAAATGTTGAAAAACGAATCTGCACTCGATATCTAAAAAAAGGTTCATATATTTACATACACACGATTATTGAATCGTAAATGTTTTAAATATAATTTATTTTTTTATTTTTAGGTAAATACATGTATCTGTGATATTATTCTACATCCATATAAGGATGGTGATTTTTAACCTTGAATGATATTTTCTGTCAAGTGCTCTTTCTGGGTTATAAAGTGTTGTTTTTTATATGATGTATTAATCAAATAAATTATTTTGTAAAATATAAAAATTTACGTATAGTCTCAATCTCATTTCATGTAAGAAACCCGGCCATAATATCAAACCTCTCAACCTCAGCGCCTCCCTCCCTCCCTGATAATACGTACAATTCCGTTGTGTTTCATTATGTATTAGAAAGTCGTTTTTGTTGGGAACGTATAAAAATGTTATATCGAGTGACATAATAATGTTTATGATAACGTGAATACTGTTAGTCTATAAATTATACTTATGAATACAAGATATAAATTGCATAAGTGATTTGATTGATCTGCATGAATCATAGTCTTATTTATACAGGCCTTTTTTTATACAATCTAATGAAATTTATATTGATATAAAATAAGAATTACCATAAGTAAATATATGTTAAAAAAACTTGAACAGATTAAATGTAGATAATATAAGAAAAATGAGATCAACATGTATATAAAATGTATAAAAAATCATTTATTCCAATTTCTTATATTTGTAAATTCGGTAAAATCAAATATGTAATTCTTTTACATTATTCCCTATATATAATACAAAATGAACAAAAATTACAATACAAATCGTTACAGATGTTATAAACACTAATTATAAAAATTTCTTTTATCGTCGTTAATTCGATGAGTCTGATGATACCCGTGTGAATCTAATTATAAAAAATCTCAATTTTATAAAATCGTACAAACATTCATAACATCTATCACAGAGAAATCATTCATTAACAAATAATTTATGTACAGATTACATATTGATAGAACATCGACGACGAAAAATAGGCCGACGGTTTCGATTGCGATTCCCGCTTCCGATTATTTGGTAATTGGGCTGTTGGGACATCGTAACTGCATCCGTCACAGCTTGAATATCTCGATCATCCAGGTGTCTGAGAATTGCTTCGCAACACGGCAGGGGCAGCCTACGCACATGTAGATACGAGATCGCTTCTTTACCACATCTCACAAGCTTTGCCTTATTCCACGCCTTTTTAAAGGTCCTCTTCACTAGGTAACCGAAAAGCGGATAATCCTCACGGAAGGTCTCCGCGTCTACGACCGAGTGCAGTTTCAAATTTTCAAGATGGACAACCGCGTCGTTAGCAGACATGAATGCAATGTCGTACAGAGTCGTGTACCTATCCAGATGACAGTTACGCATCCGGTTGAACTCATCCTCGAACCTCTTATTAAATCTTCTTACCGTTCGTCGGTCAAGTGACGGTTGGATCTCGCAGAGTACAGGGTCCATATCTGAGGGAATGCAGCGTTCCTTTGCACGCCGCAGCTTTTCAATGTGGAAGGCAAAGTAGTGCATAATGGTATCCACGGGTTCAAGCTCATACAAAGCTTTGTAATGATGGATGGGCATCCTTTCAGATTTGTTAGACAACTCCATATCCGCGCGGTACTCGAGAAGGACCATAAGAGCGTGCGGGTTGGCCTCCTCAACCGCTACGTGCAGCGGCGTATTGTCATAGTCGTCACGGCCGTTCAACTCCAAACCCTCTTGCAGCAGCAACCTTACTAAGTTAGTGTAATTTTTTATCTTTGTATTATCTGCAAGTAAACAAGAGATGGTGTTGGAGTTTTGGTATGATGTTAATCGTGATCCAGGAAATAGGTTTATAATTTGCTGAAATCTTTGGTAAACTATAAGGACAAGATATGATCGAAACAATACATTTTGCTGTACTATCAATCACTATAATTATTGTTAATATTATTAATTACTAAAGTTATTTTACTGTATATCCTTACTATTTACCGCGAAAAACATAATTAAAAAAATGATAAAAATAGAATAATTAGCATTGTCCATTATAGGAAAAATTATTTTTGCTATTCTTGATTTTATAGCAAAGTATATATATATATTATATATAACCAAAATTACACGATATACCTTTTTCCTGGAAGTATCAATCCATTAAAAAAGAAAATCATTGAGTTTTATTAAGATTATCAAGAAAATTTACGTTTATATAGTAGCGTCTCTTCAACAAAATTGTTAATGAACTACTTGTTCAATTGCATAATTAAAGTAATTATCGAAAACGAATTCATAAGATTGAAAGACCTCCTCGTCGACGGGAGTGCTATTAATGTCTCGCTTACCAGTTGAACCGTCTATTCGGGCCCCCATAGCTGCGTGCAACAGTGTTCTTCCTCTATTATCCTTCACCTGCATATTGCAGCCGGCATTGCGCAGCGTGTGCACATCCTGTATCTTTCCGAAGTAACATGCCCAGTACACAGCCGTCTTGCCACTTTCATCAGGAAGATCTATCGATGCGCCGTACTCGATCAACAAGTCGGCGAAATGGGTCGCTTGATTTTTGACGGCCATAATTAGCGCAGTTTCCTTTTTTTTGTTCGTCTCGTTTATTCTTGCTCCAGCTCTCAAAAGCAATACAAGAGCTACCTGGTTACCAGTAGCTGCGGCTTTTATAAGAGGCGTATCACCAGCACCATTAGTGTAATTAATATCGGCCCCGTGACGCATAAGTATCAGAATCGTACGATGACGGCCGTGCTTGATGGCTGCTTGCAGCGGCGTATATCCCGGGTGACGATCACGGTATTCAGGAGCAGCTAACTCATGCGTTGACAGATTAACATCAGCGCCAGCCACTAGCAACGGCATGACGTATTTTAACTCTGTCCTGCAACAGGCTATATGTAGGTGGGTAACACCGCGGCAATCGGATGGATTCACTTGGGGGCACTTTTCCGCATTGTGACGCAACAACAGATCAATGATCATTTCGCGTCTATGCACGTAGGCAAAGTGCACTGCCGTTTCACCGAGGCTGTTAGCTATTGAAATATCGGCACCATTCTCCAATAACAATACGACGTCGCTATATCTATTTAAAACTACGCAGTGCAAAGCCGTGGGATAAGTGGCATAATGGACTGAATTGACTATGATGTTCACGTCAACTTTGCTCTCCCTGATAAAGGCTTCTACGCTGGGATGATGGTCATATTTGCAAGCTACGTGCCAGTGGGTCAAGCCTGATGGCGCCATTGGATTCACAGCGTACGTAAAGCGAGTCTCGTGTGTGTCGAGAAGTGCATCGATGATTTCGAGAGGACTATGATGATCGGCTAAGTGTATAGGCGTTAGACCATTGCGGTTGAAAATACGCACGTCAGCGGCGTAACTTAACAGACATTCGACCATACTCTGGTCGTTGAAATCGACGGCGATGTGAAGAGCAGTGGATTGGGGATAAAGCGGGCAATTTGGTGATGTAAGATGGTTCACATCCACGTTTTTCCTGCGGGCAAATGAAGACAGTAGTGAGATAAAAATAAATAGTATTGTGATGAGGTTTTGGTTTTCTTTGGTATTTTATAGTTTATTTGAAAAACGGAATTTGGATAATACATATAGCAACTTTCGATTGACCAGCGAATCAGGATCCATATATATATATAATTAGTCTACTTGTCATTGTTGCTCAATCAGATTTAAATTATTAACCGTTACATTCACCTCTCTAATATATTATATTTAATAATATATTACATTTAACAACATATTAGATAAATATTTTAGCAAAAATTAGTTTTATTTATAACATTTCCACCTCTCTATAACACTTCTGCGTATTGTTCTACCTAGTGTTTGCACGGCATTAATTTCAATCATCGCTATAGGACATTTTGTAGAGTACAAAAAAAGTCAATCTTATCTTTAAGGATTTTTACATTTATTTCCCTAAACATCAGCAAACTGTAATAAGACAATTGTATAATAAAATAATTCATTCTCACAGCATTTAATGCAAATATTTACACTCACCCTAATTCGGCAAGCCCGTCATCACTTATTAAATATTTGTAAACAAACTTATGATTTCGCAAACAAAGTATATCTAAATATATGGTAAAATTTTTTGGAACAACTAATTGATGGTTTTTAAATGATGTAAAATAGAGCTAGTTTATTTTTAAATCATTTAAAAAACAATTCAATATTTTCAATTTAGATGAAAAGAAAAAAAAACTAAAGAACAAGAGTTTTCCAAATCTTTTTCAGAGTTGGAAAATGTTGATTCCTTCAAAAGTGACGTGAGCTTGAAGTTGAGTTTAAAATTCACGAGATCAATGGTTGGCTCAATTGTTGATCCTTTGAATTAAACTAGATCAATTTTTAATCATTTAAAAAAAATCAATTAATTGTCCCAGAAAAACAAATTTGCAATCCATTTTCCGAGTTTCGTCGCAGATTTCATGAGATATGCACATATATACAACTTACCTCAAATACTTCTTGATGAGTGTCATATCCTGAATCATGACGGCAGCATGCAGCTTGGTCATCAACTGGACCTGCAAGAAAGTCGCGTTGTGCTTTTTTACTGTTTCGAGCAGTACCATCTTAGCAATATCATCCTCTAGTTGCCACTTCAAGGAAACGTGCAGAGGAGTCATTTGCTGAGCATCTTTAACTTCCAACAACGCGTTTCTTCTCAGCAACTGTTTCACTAGTTTTTTATGGCCCATTTTGATCGCTAAGTGTAAGGGCGTCGTCAGAACCTGAACTGCCGGTGGGTTGATACTGTAACCGCGCTTGATGAGCAATCGTGCGAAGTCGACTTCATTTCTTTCCAAGGTTTTGCAAATCGTTGTGTAATCCATTTTATTAATCAGCCGCTTTTTTATCTTTAATCTACGTTTAGCATTGTGTCTCAACATTTTTTTAAGGTTACCACCGAGAATCGTGATCTTGTGTAATTGATACAGATTGTTTATGCTGGTTATGGATAAGTATGGTAGGTGGATAGATGGATGTATATAATGATCGGATTGGAAGGGATGGGAGGGGAGGAGGAGGGGACGGGGATAGGTCAGTGAAGTATCAAATTCGATTCTCCATAAGTTGACTGGTGGCAATGTTTATCTGGAAATGTAAATCGTTTCGTGTGTGTTTACTTACTGAGTGATTTACGTAATAAAAATCAATACTCTACATCGGTAAGGTAATTCAAATTTTAACGGTTTCGGAGAGAAGATTGATAACAAAAATTAACTTGTTTATATATTAGAGCTTTTAAAGTGAGAAAAGTTTAAACATAAAACGTTATTGTTTATTACATCGTTGATGAACAACCATGTCAAGTCATCAGGGTCGCGCACATTTATGTTAATAATTTTAATTTCTTACAAAAATGCAACTTCCTGTATAATCAATTTGAATAAATATCGTTACTTCAGTCCGCGCAAACCGATGATCGACAAATTCAATATTTTATTCATCTATGCTCCTTTTTTTACAAAGACACAATCTCTGCTCCGAATTACAAAACATTCGATGAAACAGCAAAATCACTTACCTTGTACTGGTTGTGTGTACTTGGGATACGATGTGTGGAACCTGGCCGCTCAGCAGCTGTGGACGAACTGCCGATTACTTGTTTACTTGTTATATATAAATATCGCGAGGGCGCTTTGCTAACTTCTTATACTGTTTCTCCCTCTCCGATTTTGAAAAGGATATATAACACTCACGGAGTGTTGACTAGTATACAGTCGTCGAAAACCTAACGCATTTCTATAGGATTTTGGGTTTCTTTATGGGCGTTGCGATTTTAACAAACGCTAATTGACGGTAATTTTGAATTGGTAAAAAATGAGAGTTCAATTAGTCACATGGGTATTTATTAAGTTCAGAAAAAGAAGTTAAAAAGGAGAAAAAATCAATGAAATTCATGTCCTAATTTTATTTATATTTTTTGGGTGGTTCATTATGAGTTGTAATGAGACAAGATTTTCAAAAGATGAAATAATATTGATAATTTCATTCTTTTCTAAATAATATATTATGTTCTAAGGTTTGATCGCTTTGTGATTTCTCCAAAAAAAGGGATGCTGATGGTATCCGATCGGGATTTTTCTCACGGAAATGGGAAACCAAGTTTAATTAAAATACCTAATTACTTATAGTATATCACGGACTAGTGAAATTAAAATGTACTTTTTTCTATACGAAAATAGGTATACATAACCATGAACAGATACTCAACTATAGTATATTACGCACCGTGGGAGGAAAAAACTTGGACAGTCTGTATCTGGTGTAAATTGGCAAACATGAGATGTGGGCTGTCCGATTTTACTCCCGTGGAGCGTATACTATTTTTCCTCCCACCGAGGCCAAATATGCCACATCCCGTTGTTGCGCCGGGAGGGAATGTGGTACTTTCGGCCCGGCGGGAGGAAAAAGTAATATATCAATATCGTTTTTAAGTAGGGTTGCAAAAATAAGAATGCGTCTTTTATATTTTTATTTATCTAATATACTCAAAAGAATGCAGAGTATTAGAATATAGACAGTATTAAGGTCAGTAGCATGAGCGGTGAGTGTCATATATCAAGCTGGGGGCCCCGAGAAGGACTTTCTGATTTTACTAAATTTTATGATTAAATTTTAATAAGAAACATGTAT